>NW_019091398.1:413636-433931 GCF_001949145.1 Acanthaster planci
CTGGGGAACAGGGCAGAGTGGAGTGGAGTGGGGAACAGGGCAGAGGGGAGTGGAGTGGCGAACAGGGCAGTGGAAGTTAAAGTAAAATCTTGGGGGGAGTTGTGAGATATGGGTAAAAATTCCAGAAATTAGGGGTCCATTTTTGTGTGTGTCATTGTCACATCTAACATATGATTTTATCAGTTCAAAACACATTTTCTAATTTCCATGATTGATGAATCAATACAATTTACCTGCCAAACAAGTACTAATAGTTTGATATTTCCATGTCAAATAACAAAGGTCAGGTGTAACAAGGACACAGAAATGTCACACTTTTGGACCTCTAATTTCTGGAATGACCCATACGCAAACAACCTACCCAAAGGCCACCAGGCACAAGTCTACTTCCTCTGAAAATATGATATAAGTGGTGTATTTTAGTACAACAGGATTTGGTGTTTTCATGATGACTTACCTCCTTCGGGTCAGGTACTTCTAGTCTGGTCTCTGGCGGTGCCTTAATTGCTATCACTGTTTGGTCCTCAAAGCTCTCAATACTTCGGATATCATGGTAGGTTACATAAGCGAATGTGTGAATGAGTTAAGAAATCCAGTGGCAAAGTATTGTGTTATGACAAGCCTGTAAGATCAAAGTGAAAAGTGCTCTGCCAGGTTCATGCTCTCCACAGTGTGTGCACAAACACATAACACTTTTTTTAAAGGTATTCAACGTGGCAAAAATTAATAAGTCAAACCATGAGGCACCAAGCCAAAAAATTAAAATAAAAAAATAGAGGGCAGTGCTTGTCTGAAGGGCAATTCCTTATGGGAAATAAGAAAGTGGTTAATTGTAAAGCTGATGGAATAAAAATTAAATTGACTGTGCATTGTCAATGAATGGTACACCTGGCAGTTTTTAAAAAAATGTTTGCTTTTCCGAAAAATCGTATTTGAAATTTTGTATCTTTTTGGCTTATGATAAGGAGCCCTGAAGTTAAATACTATAAAATGCCATAATTCCTAAATGCTTCACTAATCTCTCTGAATAGTTTATAATTGGAAAGGTTTGGGACCATAGATGCTTGTTTCAAAGGCACTTTCTTTCCCTAGACATGGTACTTGGATGAGAAAACTACAAAATATGGGCTAAATTAGCTGTGTTTTCATTACGAAGAAGTTACATAAGTTTTTCTCCTTGGCCTATTTTTTTTACAGATTTATTCCATCAATGTAAATTCTTTTCCTTAATCTGCCTAGTAACCTCAAACACTGAGTTGTCACATAAGAGTATTTATTCCTATAGAAACATTGGTAACGGAGTTACATGGTAACAGAATAACAGAGGGTAACGGAATTACATCTCAGAAATATGCACATCTTGAGGCTGTATAAGTAAAGCTCCGAGTAAGAGATGTTTGGTCACAGAGGGCAGCAATCACATCTCTTTCTTTGTTTTAAATGTACCACCAGAGGGCACCTTAAAGGATGCTGGCCAGTAAGTAGGCCAAAAAAGTGCTTGAGCGGGCCAAATCACAATTTGTATGCACTTAAATTCTCTACGAAATAGAGCATTTTGTGGCCCACGAACTTGGAGATTTGTAGAAAAGACAGGTTTAGGCAGGCAAAGAGAATACCAGCTTGCATCTGAGTGAGATTTGGAAGAAATCGGTGCCTGAAAATGGTCTATTTTTGAAGAAGTGTAGACATCGATATTTCAAAATGGAGAAGGGCTTCACGATTGCATTTTAGGGGTGACCTTCCCTGGAAATATCCTCAAAAGTCATCGGTTAATGAATGGAAATTTGAAAAGAAAATGAAAAATCAGTGCATCTCGAACGCCCGAGAAATTCAGTCGTATTTTTCCTGATTTTTTGAAGTTCGGGGCAATTATCGCTGTTGGTTACAGCAGCTAGTTTATATACTGGCCTGCAACCTTACATGTGTTTGCACAGAGCACACGCTGTACTTGTTAATCTACAGATCTTTGTTGAAACATTTAGCATACTGATGAGTATTTTCCAAAGTAAATATTCTCAGGAGCGCTTTTCACAATGTTAATCTCAGTCAGTGATTACTTCACACATGTACTCATTACAAAATGCATACTTTTATGCACTTTCACTACAGCCATGACAGCCTACAGGTCAAACTTTACATGCACTGCATGCACTATACGTGCAGCATTGACGCACATGAATAAGTTCAAACACATATTGCTTTGTAGTTTATTTTAGCATTATATTGTTCAATTTTTATTATTAATTGGGCTTATTATTCACTGAAGGTCCGCGGTGTAATAATTTTGTGAACAGATTTTGTTGTTGACTATTAGGCCTATGCCTCAAAAAAGTCTCCTAAGTCCTACTGAATACAAGCGCGACCCTTACTGAAACACCAGTAGGACCATGCCCCAGAGGTTGGTTCCACAAGGTTGACTAGAGATGGTCAACTACTTTGCATTTGGATATGGTGACTCCAACTGTTGTTTACTACACTTAGCTTATATGGTTGCTGATCAAATCACTCTAGATGTCTGCATTGTCCATGTAGATGACTGCATTGCAGACAACTGCGTAGTAGTAATGCATAACTGCATTGACACATTTGGACAATTATATTGTGATTTCACAGCACATAAGGTTATTCGGTGTTCCCATTTGTAAATGTGTAAATTCCGTTACCATGTTTAATGTATACTGTTGGATATACATGGAAACAAGTCCTAGCCCACAAACTGATGCAGGATTATATAGTTTGAAGCTGACAAATGTATTTGAAGCAACTGCCTTGTTTCTGATCACAACTTGGGGCTCAGAAGTTGGAAATTTCATGCTCTTTTCCTGTACACCCTTGTTGCTAGGTATAAAAATTGTAATAGCTTTCAGATCGGCATACACGCATTGCATTATGGTTTATATTAATATCAGTAAAGCTGAAAAAACATGCCCAGATTAAAAAAAAGATTGCTGTTAAAGAATCGGCATTTTCCAGGTACATTTCACATGTGTAATTCCGTTACCATTTTTGTAATTCCGTTACCACTGCCTTTTTTTGGAAAAATGACGAGTATGGAATATTTGTAAGTATTAATACCCTAAAACTGCTGCTACAATAAAGTTGAAACTATGGGTAAAAAAGATAAATGGGTACCTGTGGCCTTTATGTTACAGATTTCATAGAGTTTGTTTTTAAATTAAGTTTGAAAAAATGCTTCATTTTCTGACGTAAGTCCATTACTGAAACATTCTGGGCCTTCTACATGTAGGATATTTTAATAATTTATTACTGGTTTGATGGTAAGGCTATAACAGACAGTATTAAAGTGTTTGCAATCAGGAAGATCATATGACTAATTCATAACATGGGAAATAACGGTCAGTTTTGTACTGAAATGTAATTCTGTTACTGCAGAATTGCCCTGATGAGCAAATGCTGGGCGATTGGGGAGCAAATGCAAGTGCAATAAAAGAGAATATCGAAGTTGAGAGGTTTTTTAATGTGTAGTTGGAAGGTTTTACGGCCCGTAAAGGACATCTTGGGAAGCTTCTTCTAGGTTTGGAAATAGGTGCAGTAGTAGCAATACGGGATATTAAATATTGCATACAAGACAATGAATTGTGCCATGTTGAAAATAATGGCCCAAAAGAATGAATGTCAAGAAGACAAACAAAACAAAAACTAAGGAGAGGAGAAAGCTGTATCTGCTTCCCGTTTCCTCAATCCTCATCAACCCTATTTTGACAGCATGACCCAGAAATTTATTCAGGGAAATCTTTTGGAGAATGTGAAATTGGAAAGAAGATTATGTCTGTTGTAGTCTCTTATTAAATGTTTGAATGGTTTCCAATGGTTCAACGGACTTATTCATGCGTGCAACTGGTACCCTTTAATAATTATGATCTGAACGCATGCTTCACTAGAGTACCTTACTTGTGCCCTACACATCCAGCCATGTACACATGCAACATAAGCTACACAGCAAACATGTTACCTATGGTCACCACTCACTCCTGAATGCTGAACGCTCGGTGAGTATAGTTGGATCTTTGGGGCTGGGAACCAGACTGTGATAACATGTAGATTGAAAATGCACAGTGATCATTAACCACTTCCTGCCGGGTGGAATTTGCATATGCAGGATAAGTTCGCAGGTGATTTTCAAGATTTTCCGTTTCATAATTCTTCAAAAATTCATAACTTTTACTATAGGCTTACACCCACACGAACTACTGTCTAGTGGCTACTCTAATCTGACACGCAACCTCCATTGACGCCCGAGTATTGCAGCCAGACCTGCCACCCAGTAAAGAGAGCCAAGATTGTGAGGTGTTGCGTAATTCCCTTTGTTCCCAAATGCAGCCAGATTAGCGTGCAGCAGCAATGTATTGCTCATTGCTGGAGTGCTGGAGCACTTTTGTCCCCACTGATAATCCGCGGGCACTGAATGTCGCAAACAGTGGTATACTGTTTCAAAACAATGACAGATACCTTTGCTAATGCCAACTTAAAAATGATGGCGATTCCCAGCAGCTCGGTCTTTTGTTCCAAGTATGGTCTTTTGCTCCTTTGTCCGATTTCGGGCACCCTGGCTATGCATACAAACACATGGTACCCGGTACCGGGAACCCTGGCACTGAGTGGTTAAGAATGTACCATGTACCGCAATCACATACTCCCTGGGTTCATCATTTATGTGTTTCCATTGTCTGGTTCCAAGATCAACAGATCCTAACTGTATTTTTCCTTAATTTAATGATACGGTTTGGATTGGCATAGTTAACGAATGACCTTGGACAGTGACAAAAGCACTGACCAAAATGTCAAAAAAAACCCAAATCTCTGGAAATTGTGGCTTGACTGAAATAATAAAAGGCTTGGGTTGAGCAAAGCCATACCTGGAAAATGGGCTTATTGCAAACATTCTTGCAAAGTATAGGCCCATCCAGGAGGCAGTCAACTGATGGCAATCTGTGATTTGAGGCTTACAAGGACAACCAGTCACGTCTGCATTAACCTTTCTGCTACTGTCCCTACGGCAACAAAAGGACCAAGTTGACCTTTTGTCAAACATGCCAGACAGTGTAAACCAGTGAGTTGTACTGCATCGGTTGCCAGTTAACATAGCACTGTTGTCCATTTCATTTAAACTAATGCCACCCGACTTCTTTTCTCATTATACTCAACCAGTTAACACTCAGCTGAATCACCATAAAAAAAGTGCCCTCGCCCCCCAAAAAAGAATCCCACCTAAGGACCCGGTTCTCAAGTACGCTGTACGTCTCAGTTTTCTATGACCTACCGTAGCAAACACAACAAAAAAATAATACCCCATGATAGAAAATAAGACAAACTAGAATACAAAGCTATTACTTATTTGGGCTAATCTGAAAGGATATCTTGCATTTCCCGGATCTTCAGTTAGCATCTTGAGCTGTACAGTTGCATTGTGAATGAGATCATCTAATTTCCGTTCTCGCACATCTAGGTCAGCAAGATCTGCAAGAAATATATACATGACAACCATGTACAAAGACCATTTTATTACATAAAAAAAGCCCCAAGTTTTTGTTTAAGCTAAGGTTGTGACCTTGAAGCACGAGTTACGTTGCTTCACTGGTTAAAAAACGTTTAACATTTGTGAATGTTTCAAAGTTCTACTCAGGAAATGCTCTGTTCCAACTAAGACCAGCCTGGAGAAATATAACTTGTCCATTTGGGAAGGTGTACCTTTACCCCTGAAGCCTGACTTGGGAACAATTTAGTAAAGCTTGGAACACTCTTGAAACATGCCTATGCATAACTCAATTCAATCCAATTCAAATGAATTCAAATTTATTTCCACACCAAGATGAGCAGTCCAAGCATAGAATACATAAATAAAAGGCTGAAATAGTCTAAAAGTGTAACAGTTGAAACTACATCAGTGTGTGTGGAGGTATCTTCTAGTACCCTAGGCAAGTGGCAAGATGCCTCAAATGGGTTAACACATACATAGACAATCACAAACATGAACATGAGCGGCAAAATGCCACAATATGAAAATGTTCGGGAGGGAACAAGACCACTGTAAGATGTTCTCTCATGGACTAACTTTGAAGGAGCCATCAGTTTACCTGAATGTAGATTGACGGATGCTGCTGTGATGGGTGTTGTCTGGTCTAGATGAGGGAAAGAATGTTGTTGGGCAGCTACAGAGTTGGTTGTACCTCTGTCCATTCATAAACACAGACAAGTAAATGTACATTAACCCAAACCCCCTGGGGTGCATGTAAAAATCACATTGAGGACTATTAGGGCTGTAGGTACAGTCCGTCATTTCTGCATTATGTTCCTTTGAGGCAAAAGTACTTGATCTCTAACAAAAGCATGGCGCATAAGAACAAACTCCATAAAGTTTCAGCCCAGTGAATATTCCATATTCCGAGGAAAGTAGCATTCTTTGATTTTGGACCAAAATTTGCTGAGTCATGTTTTGAATTGCACCTGAATTCAGCATCAGGGACACGCTCTCAAGTTCAGTTGGATGTAGCTACATGATGTCAAGCACTGAACTGTTGAATTATAGTAACTGCACGTGCATGAGTGTCCAGCCAATGCTTACGGGCGCTACTGATGCCAATGTTCCAAAAATGTGTCTTCAGAGGCATTTGTGGAAATGGCCCTCTTTCGTTGTTTTCTTCAAAGTGAAAGCTTGCCAGAAAGAATAATTTTACAGGGCGTTTAGTCTCATAACCATCTCCAAACTGAGTATGTTTCTCAACTGTAATTTCGTCGGTTACTTTATGGATAACTGCAGAGGATGGGCTGTACCTATGATGATAACTGCAAATATGAGAGCTCAAACATAATTATGTGCTCATTATAAACTGAAGTTTGCCAAGACTGTTGCTGCTACAACAGACAGAATCAGTGACATTATGGCGTGAGTGAAGTCACAACCAACTTTACAGATTTTGCACTTCATTTGGCAAGGGGGCAACAGTAAAGTCTGTTATGTGTTTAGGGTATTTGCTCAAAAGATCTCACCTGAGAAGACTTGCTTTAGAATGACTATGCAACTATTTGCCATTTTGAAGGATGGCAGACACAATAGAAGGCACTACAGGGGGTATTTCAAGTGGGCAAATTTGGAGTAAACATGAAAGATTTTATCCAAACCAAGTAGTGACTTTCTAGGAGCTCGGAGCTGGACCAAGAGAGGGCACAATTTCCCTAGTAATGCAGGCTCATTTGGTAGGAACTTAACTTTGCTGGTTCACAAATGAGTATGAAGTGCACGTATTACAGTCGCATTGCTACCAACAAAATGAACGCTCCTGACCAACATGGCTCTTTTCTACCAATGAGGGGGTACTTCTGCTACAGGTGGATTGTGTCTGTCATACCTTATGTAGGCTAATGGTATTAGTTACTTTTCTTGAAACACTCACTTCCACTGGATATTGTTTTTCGACTTCTTGGTGATCAACTTGATTCCTTCCAGGACGTTTGTGATGTCATAGATGCGACGTTTCTGAACTTTGAGGACTTCAGCTGCTTGGTTGAGGTCTAGTACACCGTCATGAGCACCTCGCAGTAGCCCAACAAATCGCTTTGTTAGAAGGCCTAGTGATGTGTCGTAACGGGATTTCTCAAGTGGTGACTTGGCAGCTAAACCAGTAAGAAACAAAAGATAGAAAGGTGTAATTCTGACACTTTACAAAGCCTGTGTTTAAGTTTCAGTTTTAAATCAAAATGTATTCTGTGATCTTTCCGATTTTAAATGGCTATGACATTTAAATGCTTAAAATCATCAAATCAACTTTTGTCACAGGAAAGTACATGACATTGATTGAAAATCGTAGAGTTAAATTTCACAATTATTTAAATAACCCCTGTAATTCAATATTATTTGTATGAAAACATCCCACTATTTCAGTTGACATCAGCACGTATCAGCGGAGAGTTAACCATCTGGCGGCAAAATACCATTTTTGGAAAAAATGTTGTACCCTGCCTCTATTGTCTACATCCAACATCTCAATAAAGGTCAGTCATAAAAAACAGGCTGAAAAAACATGAATCTGGGACTGAGAAAAATGTCCAATTTTGTTAGGAAATACTCTGTAAGTTTTCTTGAGTCCCCAAAGACTTTGTTCACAACTGCTGAAATGGCTTCAGGATGCAACATTCTTCCCCTATTGTCTTTTTTGCTAACTTGCGCATCCATGCCAAGAGTGACTACAATAAATCCAATTTTCCATGAATTTCTGATGTAGCATCATGATACTTACCTCTAGGCATGCTTTTAGGGCTAGGTTTTAACACACGCTTCTTTGTGACTCTTGGGCTGGGCGTTTTGAAGGAAGTTACAAATTCAGGACTGGCGTTAGTACTAGAAGGCAATTCTAAGTCAAGTTTTCTTTTTGCCTGGTGACACGGAATGAAATGAAGAAATCTGTCATGCACTAAAAGGCAGTCTTTTTTTCGTGATACTTCACTACAAAAAAAGCAAAGCACTTTTCAAGGTCCTATCTCCCTTCAAAGCTTCCAACACATTAACACTGACCATACTTAACCCAATAACATCCGAAAGTGCGCACTTTCCGTTGGATTTTGTTGATCGGATATCATCAGATTCAACAGGCTTTACACTTCTGTTGGATGTTGTTGGATTCAGCAGCACAGGCGGCAGAAGCGGGGGGGGGGTGTCAGCATCCCCCTACTTTTAAAAGGTCCTTTCATGGCCGAGGCATAAATGATCTCACAAATGGACCCCCCACTTTGACAATCATTCACCACAACAGTGGTGGTGAGATTTGGGTAGGGGTTTAAGATTAAAGTGTTGAAAAATCATGCCCACTCCCCCCCCCCCATGAAAAAGTTATGAGGAGGCTACAGTTATTGTTTGTTGTTGATCAGACAGCAGACAGAAAGTTTCAGGTGTAGACATCATACGACACCCTGTGCACAAACCTTACGAGACTGGTTTGAAAAATTCTTGTTTTCTAAGGAAATGCTTCAATATTTTCCTTGCTAAACCTGACTTTTCAATACATGTTATCGCTTTCTAATGGCTAACAAACCACTGCAAAGGAAAAATTAATGATGTCAAAATGCTTAGAAACCGGGAAGAGTTCAAGCCAGTAATTACTAATTATTTCCTACTGTGATCTATTAACCGTCAGTAAGCAAAAAGTTCAATTTAGGAGAAAAAAAAACCATGTTATTTACTCAGAAAACACAATTTTTTAGACCAATCTCATTGGGTTTGTGCACAGGGTGTCAAGCGGCAACGGTATATGGAACTCCTTCCTTTTTCTAGAAAATACTTGGAATGTTTCCTTCCAGTCTCAAACTCATACTTGGGGTTTGTGCACAGGGCGTCAAATGATGTCCACGTGTGGAACTCTCTCCCAATGAACAAAACTCATTCCTAAATAAATACTAAAAAGAAACGTTCAAGACCACAGAGAACAAGCTCAACATCTGTCCAGTTACTTTCTGCATTGCAAAAACACCCCGATAATCCTGCCCAGCTGGGCCTACCCTGACCAAAAATGGGGATTGTATACTTGGGGACCGCCAGTTTTTGTCATTTTAATCTTGCAAAACTGGTAAGTCCCCCCCCCAAAAAAACAAACAAAGGCAACACTCTTTTCATTGAGCTAACCCTATTTTTGGAAATTTCAAATTGTAAATTGTGAGAAAGAGTGGCTTTTTTACTGATAAACTAGCCATGCAAATTTGAAGCCACCATAGGCCTTTGTCATCTGTTAAAACATCCAGTTCCCCTCATCATGCTCATAATTTCCATAAAAACTCAAAACCTAATTGCCCTTTTTTTAAAATCAACCCTACAGTTATTAAGTATAATGTCACAGTCATCTACCAACTGACCAAGGTCAATTCATAAGTTTTAGCACTTATTAGGCCTACTAACAGTACTACTACTACTAGGAACAGGGTCCCCAAATTTACACCCCCCCCCCGCCAACGACCCAAACTTTTAACTCGAGCTGCAAAATGCACGACCTCAAGGACAGCAGTTTGGCAAGAATATGATCTTCAAGAACACATTCGGAGAATTTATGGAAGAAAAGTAGGCTACCAATGGTCTGCCGAGACTAGGACGCGTTCCTTTGGTTGCAAGATCCGGTGTGCAGTCCACCACGTCCAACAAATCCTCAAATCCCTCCGCCCAATTCGGAACCACCTCGTCAAGATACGAATTGCTGGGAATCTCGGAGTCAAAACTTGGACAGGGAAGGGTGGAGAAATCCTGCTGCTGGTGCTGCTGGCTCGTTGAGCTGGTGATAAGAATTCTTGGCTTGTAATGCTGGGTCGTGATGTTGCTGGCCGGCCGTTGTTGAGCTGCACCCCTCGGCATACTGTACATGTATTAAGACTGTATTGCGTCTGTACGATGGTTAACGTCAACAATAGTAGTGTTGGCTTTGGTTGACGCTCTCTACCGAACGGGGTCGAATATTTGGCTTGAATTACTCCCGTCTGGGCCACAATTCTCGAAACAAAAAACAGGTGGTTGGATAATGGGTACTTCAAAGACTACTTTGGGTGATTATGGAGGAAGGATGGCAAATGAATGGGGAGATTTAGACAGATTAAAGGAAGCGGAACAACGACACAGCCACCTCGACCCAGCAGACTGCAAGAGTGGTTTTAGAATTTGCAAAGCGCGCGAGTTGTATTTCGCGGGGCTAACATCACGTGTGGTCAAGCCTGGTTTGGCGGCGCAAACAGCCTCCCAAGTTGACCCACATAAGGGTCCAAATAATAGCCCATCCTATTGGGAAAGAAATCAAACCTTTTTAAAATTCTTCTCAGTTTATTTTCATGCAGTTTTTAAGTCTTACGTCTCAACATATCAACTAAAAAATAATGTATTGCATGTGAACATCGTCGCGTTCATGGCTCGTTGGACAGTCAGCTCTTTAAACTTTCGCGGGGTTTTACGGTCGTCCACCTTAGGACAGCGGAATAATTCAGTCTCTCAAAATGATAAATAAAAAATTCAAAAATCGCTGAAAAATAATCACTTTCGAAATTTCTTCTAGAAAACACGGCTGAGTAAAACCGGCATGACCGAAAGGGATGCCTAGCTCAGGCATACAACTTGTACAAGGCATTGGCTACTAAATTCATAATTCCATAATGCCTAGTGGAATAATTCCACAATTCCACGTTTGGGTTTTACAGTTGATGCATCTTGTATCTGTAAATATCTGTACATTATAATTATTTCCATAATTTCAAGTTGAAACTTTAGTGTTTCATGTGCGAAGTCCGAAAACAGTGTGCGTATATGTGTGCATAGTAAGCATTGGTGCGGTTGGCCGGGCCGCGGGAGAGCGGCGGCGATCCCCCGACGTCTTTAATTAATGTCAGCTCGTCGTACTAATACAGAACCAGTCTAGCTAAAACTTCCACGTTGTACTGTTGCTAGGCAAAAGCACTTCCCTGACGCGGTACGCGTACGCTGGTGATGCACCGCTTGACAAAAACCTCCAAATTCACCTGATATTGAACAAGCAATTCTATTGTTCCCAGGATGATTATCGCATACTGACTTTGTTCATAAGAGACTGGCACTTTTCTGTAGTAAAGTGGAAAACCCCCCCCCAAAAAATCAGGATTTTTAAAACTAACTTTAGGAGGGCCAGTCAGAAATAGGCCCTACATGTAGGCCTATACATACAGATCTGAGTGGCGTCCAAGAAAGTTGGAAAAAATTGTTTCAGTGTCGATTTTTTTTTGGGTGGGATCTCCCAACGGGATTGAAAAAGTCCTTATAACACGACACCAAAGAGTTGTTATCGATGGTGAGCGGTCAACTTAGTTCTCACACAGTTTCTGGAGTTCCACAAGGAGCTGTGCTTAGGCTGTATACACCTTTATCAACGCGGGTTTACGAGACAATGTTACAGCGAATGTGAGGTTGTTTTATGTAATTCTATAAAAAAAGACTCAGATAATGATTGGTCTTCATTATGACATCGATTTTTCATTACGTGCCCGGGAGTCTACATGGAAGATAAAATATAGCCAGTCCAAATGTTTTGCAGTTTTAAAGGGACGTGATATTAAAAAAAAAAAACTATCGTCGACAAAGTTTGTTGAGGGAACAACAACTTTTGATGAGGAAACAACAAATTTTGTTCAGAGAACAAGGAAATTTATTGAGGGAACAAAGAATTTTGTTGAGGGAACAAATTTTAATCAACGAAAATTGACACTGAAACAACACCACTGCGGACAATATACAGAGAAACTAGGCAGTTGTCAATATGGCGGGAAGGGAAGCCCTCGACAACAGACATGAAGACTCCGTCGTGGGGACGTGCTTAAAGCCAGCGCGGCATGTGTAGTATAAGCGCGGGACACACTCGCACAAATATTCGTTGCTCGACTAATTTTTGTTCCCTCAACAAAATTTGCTGTTTCATCAACAAAATTTGTTCCCTCATCAAAAACTCATTTCCTGAACAAAACAAATTTGTTCCCCCAACAAACATGGTTGTTCCCTCAACAAAAATCGGTGTTCCCTTAAACCTAACTCCCTTGGGTGTATGTAAAATCATATTGAAATCGGAGGATTTGGGACTGTTAGGGTTAACAATATTGTTTGCCAACAATACACTGTTTCCTACCATGTCCCTTTAAAACCACTGTAATAGTACAAATCATCAGCATTTCATGGGAGACTTGTCATGCACGAAGAGTTCAAGCATAGTTGGAGTTCAGCTGACAAGTGCCCTTATACAGCAGAACACACAGTGCAAACAGGCAGGAACTCATTGACAGAAATTTCTGGAATTACAAGTCTCTAGTTAAAGATATAACTTACAAATCTTAAGTCAGACCCAAATTCGAATATGCCAGCTCAATTTGGGATCCCTATAAGGACACATACAAAGAAAAAGTGCAGAGACATGCAGCCAAAAATGACTACAAAAAGACTAGCAACGCCAAAGACATGATTAGAGAGCTCAAATGGGACACACTTGAAACAGGAATAAACTCAAGGCTGTTATCCCTCCAGAAAGAAACCCATGGCCTCACTACTCAGAATGCCAGCCATCTACTGTGTGAACAACTAAGATGGACTGCTAAAGGATGTCATTATAACCCCGCATTATTCCTGAGTGGAGTGCCTTGCCACCTTAAATCAAATCGGCACCATAGGCCAAAAGATTCAAGGTCACGAGGAACTGCACATTGACAGCCACAGCTAGGGTGATTTGTGCACTGTAATGATCACGATCAAGATCCCACACATACAAAATAAAAACAGAAAGCTATGAAAAATACCCAAACTAAACACAGCCAACGAAAGAAGCATGCAAAATAATATTTATCAACTTTATCGAGCAAACAAATCAACCTCAAAAGAACTACTTAACCAATATGAAAGCACGCCAGATTATTATGTTTGTATTTGCACCACTATATACAAATGATGAGCTTTTCAAGCGAAACAAAATAAAATAAAACTGAATATACAATAATTTATGATTTCACTCGGTGATTGCAGATTATTTTTGTACTGACATAAACAGACTCAGCATGCAGAGGTCCCCAACATGCCACCAAAACACAAAGCGTGATACATACCGAATCCCTGAACAAAAGAAGTCAACTGCAAAAATGGGCTGGAAACTGGCAACTGATTAAAATGTCCCCTCAAGAAACACATGCATTTGGTAATTTATTGCAGACTATTGTAACATCAAATGAAATCTTGTTTTGGAATACTACACGCTGGGAGTAATTATTTGACAACTGTGTCTATTTCAAACTGAAGAACATGATACAAAAATGTGCCAATGCAGTCACAAAATCGTCAAAGTTCATGCCAGTTTCCCCTTTAAAGTTGCTTGAAAATAATCAGGTTTTTCGTCCAAATCAAATAAGATAATAATTAATATAAATATCACAGCTTCTTGAAGTTTTACAAAATGTACACTTTTCCAGTTGAAAACTTGGGAAAAATTGCACTCTTTATCATGGTCAATTAAACGTACTGCCAATCAGTCATGAAAAGAATGCCTGGATGTTCACAATTTGAAGAAAAGTACAACATGCAGAAGAGAGGAGCTAGGGAACATTTGAAACAATATATTCGGCTTACTCTCTCTGTGAAATTAGAACTCTACCTCGAGTTCCCTAACTTTCAAACGATTAACTTGCTGTGTAACGTAGTGTCATCTTTCAGTTGGACATCTTTAATGCGTGGAGTCTACAACTGCATATCGTTTGGCAGTCTTGCAGCTCCTAATTTTCTACATCTTTTCGCCTGCGCTTGCATTGGGATGCAACACAATCTTCCTCACCGAACATCTACTCAGTCCCTTCCAGCTGCATCTTGGCGCTGGTGTGCCATGTCTTGAAGCGGCTGAAGCCAGTGTTGTTTGTCTCGTCATAGCAAAACCCCTTCCCCAAGAGTCGGTTCTTTGCCTGTTGGAACAAGCTCAGAAATGTGTTCCGGTAGCAGGCCCGCTGAAGGAAGTACTGGTACACTGTCGTGCCCGTGGAATCATCCACTGTGTGTCCCCCTGGCAGGGAGGAACCCTCTGATTGGCTATCAGAACTAACCAATGGATCAATGTCTAATGGGTCACATGGTTTGGAGGGAATGGTTCCAACAAAATCAGCAATACGGCTGCATGTCTCCTCCTTCTACAAAAAAGACACCAAAATCATCCATGTAAGGAATTTAAAAAGTAAATAATACCCACCCCCACGAAAAGTTTTTGGCCTTATAAATGAAATATTTTGCAAAAATAAAATTATTCTTCAGTACTTTGCTGTCACTACAATGTCATGATAGGTATACATTTTTGAGTTATCGAGTTATTTTAAGCTATTTCACATTCATGTGGAAAAATCCACCGTGTAAATTAATTTCACATTCCTGTGAAAAACTACCCTTATTTGAAGAGTTTTTTTCACTAGCTGGAGAACTGCACCCAATTACAACAGGCTATTTCTTTTCACACACCTTTGAGACTGATGGCGAGGAGGGCCTCTTCATTTTCACTCCCACCCCTTCGCTGCTTCCTGGCAGGGGGATACACTCCACCTGAAAGATCGGGAATGCCTGTTGCTGGGTATCCTCACTGGAGCTGACGATGAAGAGCACTTCAGGTGTTAGGAGTAGGCACCCCCCACGCTGCAGGCCGTGGAAGGTGATGGTGGTGATATCGCAGTCCATCAGGATGTCGGCGTTGGGCAGCGAATGAAGCATCTTCCTACAGAACAAATAAAAACCTATACATCAAGGTTTCTAAAATGGTACTGAATTTATTTTCCTTCATTAATGCAGGACAGAAGCCAAGAATTAAACTTCACATATCCTTGTCAAACTCTATCGACAGCTTGTGCAGTGGTGAGTTGCGATTTTGGAGAAAGTTTTGAGCGCAAACAAAGTTCTCATTCTACCCCTCCAATAAAAAAAGGACCCAAAAACCTATCAAGGTGCCGCTGTTTTTACCATGTGTATTTGAGTCTGCTGTTGGTTGCCATGGCAGTCAGTGATGTCACACATTCTCCTTTTGGGCTTCTTGTTTCAATCAAGCCCGTGCTATGCAGTATACCTAGGAGTAAGGAAACACAAAAAGAGTACATGTATTATATAATCATGCATGTACACAAATCTACGCAACACTTTCTGACTTTTTGGTTTGTAAAATACTTACATGTCATGAGAAAATAAACTTGCAGTACAGATTTTTACATTTTAAGATAATTCAAACTGTATGGATGGAGTTAAACTGGGGAATTCGCCTTTGATGCCACCTGATGATTCATAACCATAAACAAGGTTATTTGAAGTCGTGTTTTGATGAACCCAAAGGAATTATAAGCCTGCCCATGGTGAAATTCATGCCCACGGCTCTGATTATCTGGTTAAAGTGTTAATGCTCATCTTATTCACTGATCCACTGCTGAATACCTCTCAAAGTCTTGATCATGATGGAAGATCATGTTTGAGACCCACCTTGTCCAGTTTGAGAGACAAACTCAGCAGCCCCACCCAATGGCTTGATGACCACACCCACTAGACCTTTGCCGACACCCCGTATGACACCTGTTGCCTTCTGGGTTGGAGAACTGACGTCTGGTGCTTGATGGAAACTTTTAATTGGTTGGTCTGCAATGCCAGCGATTGCTCCTGTATTCATGGTATATGACCAAAAAAACCAAGAAATATTACCTATTTACAAAACAAATGGAAGGTCTAAACTGACAATGCACCAATATCCTCACCAATACCCCCATGCCTCTGCAGCCTGTGGTGTAAATGAATTCTGTGTTTGAAATTTCAGGAGTTATTCCTACATTCCAAGTCTACTCACCCAGTAAACTGATACCAAAGCCGCTCAAGCCTTGTATCACCCCATCTGTCACCCTGTCTGGCACCTTGCGTCGTTGTTTCTCTCTCCTGGCAATGTGATCTTCATCCAGGGTCAGACGATCCAGATTACGGGACACGCTGGAGGCAAACTTTGTGATCGACGTCAATGTTCCTGAATGTGGCAATTTTGGGGATATTCAATCAATTGCAAGACTGCCAACACAAGAAACAGGTGATTTCATAAAGCACTGTTTTGCTGTTTTACTGTTTTAGGAAGTTTTGAGGCTACTTGGGCATAATTATACTAAGCAGTGTGAAATAAAGTGGTTTGGGCTAGCATGAGCAACTTGGATTACGGTAAAGTGCCCTCACTTCACGCTAAATTCTCCCTTTTGACTGAAGAGAACAACAGCATGTACATGTACTAAGCCCATGACTTTATTTCCACAAACAAACCAACCTGCAGAGAGGTGTCGAAGTAAAGATGACGTCCCGCTGGTAACCCCGGCAACAAATGCTGCAGGTCCCCTTGTCAACCCTTCATATGGCAGCATGACAGAGTCAGCCAGACCACTGCCGACATTACGCAACAAGCCAGCAGGGTTTCCAAGTAGCTCCAACGATCCCAGCACCCAACCTGAGCGCAAACCCCAACAAGTTCAATATAACTCAGATATATTACTATACATCTTGTGGTAGTGTTCGACAACACTTTTGAGAGTGTATTCATGATATCAGACAGGATGACATGCGAGAAAGTTAACTGTTGAGATGCTTCTGAACTTAACAGATGTTAAAGATGAGTGTTACTTTTCTGGCGTCTACTCACCAGCTTTGAAGAGTGCACCAGATGTATAATGCATGGTTAGGGCTTGTGCTAGTTGCCTTGTTGTGGCAAACATCGGACCACTGTCAAACTGTCTGAAGGACAATGGTGTGCTATCAGCTGCGATGAACAACTTCAGTGAGGCGTGGACACTTGCAAATAATCTGATTGGTTGAATCAGGAAGTGTCGCAAGCTGATTGGCTCCTTGAGGGTACTGCTGGCAATGCGGACTTTGGCTGGAAATCTGTGGCTTGTGATTGCTTGATTTGGCTCACGAGACTTGGCAGGAATGAAGGTTTGAGCTTTGAGAAGGATATCATACAGGAACTGATCTTCGACGTAAAGTTCCAAGGGTCTAACTTCTACTTCCAGAGAAGCTAAACTGAATGATAAATCCGAGCAGCTTTCCAGTAAAACCCGAGAGACGAGTGTGTGGTGTTGCCAACAAAATGCTGCCAGCTCCTCTATGGGTCCATCATAAGGTACCTCCTCCTCACTAGACCTTCCTGAGTCTTCCTGATCACAAAGGATAACAGCAAAATCATACTTCCCAGCCTGTTTGTATAATTGATTGTCTACTTGGCATGCCCGGGCAGAAAGCTCTACTTGCTGCTGTTGGACAGGGCTCTTTGTACCACTTTCAACAAGCGGAAAAGTCAAAAGGTTCATGTCGTGGATAGTGATGCGAAGCATCTCTGACGTCTGAACAAGATCGGTGATTTCATCCATGACCATGACAACGACACACCCTGCGGATAATCTGAATTTATATTGCAACTGTGAGAGCGAACTGGATGACATTGCCATTTCTAATGATGAATGCGATGATTTAACCCTGTTCAGATTGGAATCTTCCATCCCGACAGCCAGCAAGGAGTTCGGCTCAGCTTTCACAGAAGGCTCTGTTGACGACTGCATCCCACCGCTGCCATCACTTTTTGAGACATCCATGCTGAGAGGATCTACACGGATCTGTAACTGTGTCCCCACATAGTGACTGGAGACAAGAACATAGCCTATTCCAGCCATGGACACTATCTCAGATTGCTCTCTGCTGTCTGTAGCTAACCGGATGCCCTCACTCCATGAGTACTTGCTCTGATACAAAATAAGATATGAAATAAACCTCAGATCAGTGTGGTAGTTGAGTCTGTCTGGAGTGAATTCTCACGTTGGGACAAAAGTTGCATGGATGGACAGGCAATATGGAAGATCTCTGTCACAAATCATATCAGCAGACTATGATTTGATCAAAGAGTTGGAAATTAAGATTTTCACATAAGATTACAAAATACTGCTTTTCATTGTGCAATTAAATCACGCTATGTTAGGGGAAGACATAGCTTTGTTGAGATGGGTCTATCTAATCACCAAAAAATCTTGGATAAAAAAGAAAACTGTGACGTACCTTTCTTTCTTCTCGCTGTTGCTTATGTTGGCCTCGTGGCTCCTCAAGGCTGATAGCTAATCCCAGGAAACTTCCAAGGCATAGATGAAGATGAGGGGTGTATGATCTCTGTCCTCCATCTGAAGATGACCCAGGTATTGGCCGCTGGAGGTCATAATGGACAAGACAGTGGGGAAGGACTATAGGAACTGAAGGAATGGCACAGAGTTGCTCCAGAACCTCTGCTGTGAAAAGATAAAATTAAGATTTATCTAACATACGAGACAGGAGGATCAGAAACATGGGGCTTGATACCTCATGATGATAAAAGTCATGTTTAGTTTTTCAGATATTCCAACTGACTTCAACAGCATTTTTTTCTCTAACCACACAGTTTTTGAAACTTTGTAACGACAACCGTTTCTGTCCAACTTGCAATATATTTATATTTATTTATTTATAGATAAAAATAAGCTGTTACTAACCCTGATCTGTGTCTTGAAATTGGCTCTGCCCGAAGTGCAGTGGGTAGGAGCAGGCGTTAGCAATGGTTACGCGGGGAATGGGGTCATCATCAACGGTTACGTACATGACCCCTTCCTGTTCTGCCAAGACAGCCATCAAGGGTACCGTGGCAACGGTTTCTGTGGTGGCAGTTGCTTTGGGTGAGGCCTGGCTGAAAATTTGGTTTATCTGTCAAAAATAACAACATTGAACTGACTTAAATGTATGTAGGACAATCCAGATTCCCATGCTGTTTGGGGAGGGGCGGGTGGAGTGAACGGTATGTGGTACCACCATTTCAAATCATCAAAACATGTCCAGCAACTAATCATTGAAGAGAAATATCAACCTGCAAAACATTTGAAAATTTTCTAAGCAAATGCTCACAGGTACTGCCACCGGAATCCTTGGTCTAGAAATATCCAGCTGAGCCCATCTACTCCAGTGAGTCTGCTCCTGGTTGGCTGGGTCTCTGACATCTGCTTTCCTATTTGTCCCCTCTAAGGTTGCCAGAGCCATTGAGAGAAACTGGCTTTTGTCTGGAGTGTCAGAGGATTGTGGGTGAGAATTTGCCACTGGCTGATTGTCAGAAGGGACGTTCCACTGTGTGATGGGGATGTAGGTTTCTGTGGAATCCGCTGGAGGAACCCACACGGATTGCAGTGAAGACTCCCGCACAGCAACCTGCTTGTGGAAGATAACAATATTAAAAAGTGAATTAATACCTGTAGAGGAGGTCATTCTTTAAATTTGACGGCCAATTTTTTGTGTCCCTGTCACATACAAGAAGGGATGTTTATGTTTAGAACACATTTTTTTAATTTCCAGGGGTGACTATACAATGCAAATTACCTGCCAAAATAGTTTGGAGTCAATAGCAATGATATTTCCACGTCAAATTACAACAGGTCGGGTGCAACAGTAACATAAAGTGCCACACCTTTGGCTTCAAATTTATAGAATAACCTAAAGGTCATTTTTAGGACATCAAACTGCTGGAAATAACACATTTCATTTCAGGTTTGATCTTACCTTATCAGATGTTAAGGAGTCAAATACTCTCAACAGCAAAGCTTTCTTGCTCGTGTTGCGAAGCACAAATTGAGGCAAAATTGTGATAACTCTGATGTTGTGCTTGACAGTTGATCTCAGCGTAAGATGTAGAATCTGAAACGCAGAACAAAATGTGACTTGGAAAATAACAATCTCACTTGCTTTTGGACAGTAATACTTATACC
>NW_019091398.1:434046-462966 GCF_001949145.1 Acanthaster planci
ATGTCCAACACAAAGGCGGGGGGTTCTCTCCGTCCCATATCCTGCTTCAAATGGTGATACTTGGTAGTAAAGGGACCCTTTTTCATTTCAGACAAAAAATGTGCCTCATATTTTCGTCTATTCCATCTCAGAGATTTTCATTGACATCAGTTTTACAACGCTTTGCAGCACATTCCTCCACTAAGAGCCTCTTAACTTACCCTGCTCTGTGCCACTCCCATTCTCTGCACAGATAGTGTGATGTGGATGTACCCCTCTGATATCAGGGTCATAGTTGAGGGGTCATGGGTCGTTGCTGGGACAGAGGCCGCTACTAGACGGATAAGCTTGGATTTGTTGCTGGTTGTGTATTTGGCTTTGCTGAGCTGCAGATAGAAGCCTTCCTGTTGGATTTTTAAAGAATGTGTGAAAAGGTACCAATCTAAAACATCCGCCAACAAAGCAATTTAAAAAATGCAAGTTCATTAAATTTGATGGAAAGTAGAACTCCGAAAAGAATGCATAACATTTTTACAAAGAAACTTATGTCAAACAGTCCACTTACACACAAGGCTTCCTCATTTATGCCAAGGCAGACTGTTTTGGAATGATTTCCAGAGGAAAAAATTCCAACTTTCTTACAGCCTGGGCGAAATCCTTGGAAAAGGTATAGATATAGGTACAGCTGTTCACTATTAATGGAAGAATACTGATGTGTAGATGGATTGCTCCAAATGGCTGGGTACCAGGGAAACAGTCAATGCTATTGGCTATAACGGGCCATGTCAGGAATGGGCTTCCAAAGCTACGGCTGTCTTTGTCAGCATGTGTTCATATATTTCCAAACAGCAGTGCCCTAAACATAACTTGCTCTAAACACAAGATTCAGATGGAAGCCTCAGTGAGTGAATCTTCAAATACAGAATCCAAACCTTGAATCGCTGTGGGGCTACCGTCTCTCCTCTCGGCAGACACAACAGCTTACTGCCGTCCTCAATCACGTCGATATCCACATCTGTCTCGTTGACCATTAAGCACCACGGCAACACATCCACCATGATGGTGTTCAGGTAGGGACTCAGTCGTGTCGTCATCACCTGCAGGTCGGTGTTTGGTTTGTACCCGGCATCGGCACCAGGGACATTCTGAAGGGCTGATGGGACTTCAGTGTTACGGGGTGTGCTGTTCAAGTATTTTGAGCTGAAAAAAGTTTCATTTGATGGCAAGTCACTGTAGGATTCGCAACTGATGCCGTCTCTAAGGCAATGAGATGAGAACAAGGTTAGTTCTTTGCATGCAATCACGTGCATAAAACACATATTTAAATGGTTGCTGAGCTCACTGTTCTTGCATGACCAAAATGTGTTAGAAACTGTTAAGCAAGACGGTCATCCACCCACTATTCTTTGGTAAGGAATAAATATCTATGCCCACAATGGAACACCCCTCAAATAACCCCAAACTCACAGCCCCAACACGAGGTTTCAAGCAACACTACCTATATAACACAGGGTACCTTTAAACAGGAGTACGTCTTTGATAAAATTCAAACCCTTAAACTAGTTCACTGAAATAGTTCGACTCTTCAACTATAAGTAATAAGTTTCACTCAAAAATAAACAGGGTCCGTTTAACCAATCTCAGATTAACTTTGCTTCACTGCTTTTGCTAAATTGACAAACCAAAATATTTGTACACCTTCAATACAGACTGGACTGCTTTTTTCACCTATCATAGTCAACATGGTTGAAGGGCCACGCCTCTGTGAGGTTAGGATGCTGACAGTGCTTAGTGATGGTTTCCAGGGTAACTGGGAAGGCATCCTCACTGTCTGTGGACAGCCCCAGGCTGAGCTGATCGATCGTGTCCGTGTTGATGGTAATAGGTGGGTTGGATGGACTTGATTGGGGACTGGAAATAAAAACGTTACTTTGCTTACCACAGGACATATATTTCCTACATTGTATAAAACAGTCTTTCCGAATTACTAAAGCAATTTCAAACTAGTTCATCATAAACGTGTACATTTCTTCTTTTCACTTGGCTATTAACTAGGAAAGGTTAACCTACCCAAGTTGGAATGTGAGGCTGTGCCAGGTGTTAGATGCAAACTGGTACATTGACTGGCTAGACCCTCGACCTTTGACCTGAATAACCTTGAAGTCAGGAGGCTTGGTCGACTCTATGTTCATGATTGTCGGCCAGGGGAGATGAGAGCGGACGATAAACAAAGGGCTGAGCAGAACCTGCAAATTGATCAAGAAGTTCAGACAATGTCTTTTACTCAGTAAATATGTAAAAAGTTGGTTAAACAACAATACAATGGAAGGTTCAATCATCAGAGTGACCCCTTTTTTTTCTTTTTTTTTAAACACACGTTAACACGTTAACCCTAACACTCCTCAGTCCTCCAACAGGTGAAGGATTGAGGAGGGTTAGGGTTAAAGAACAACATTTAGGTAAAGGGTGAAGCATAGATTTGCTTTTGTACCCTAACCCACTTCACATATATACTAAGCTCATATTGATACTTACCAGTCTTTGTGCATGGTTTTCATGTTCCTCTTCAAAGATGCGACACCACATGAAGTAATTCACACCATCTTGGTCAGAAACCTTCAAACACAGACATATATTTGTTTGAAACAGCTTTTCTTAATTTCAACACAACATTCTGTCTTTCACCAAAGGAAGTTTTACTCACAGAAGTCAAAGCAATCTGTAAATTTAGTCTGTGTAAAACAGGAGCTAAATGAATCCAGATTTCGGGAAAACTGACCATACCTAAACAAATATGACATACCTTAAGAACAGACTGCTCACGACTCATCTCTCCGCTAGTAGCAAACTGTTCTGACCAATCACCACCTTCCTTGTTGAGCTTTACTCTCACACCAATGATGTCACTGCTACTGCAGGTTAAGGAAGGAAGGCTGCTATTGGCTAGCAGGCTGTAGAAGCGTTTGGAGTCAATTACCTGACTACCAATTCTGGCCACCTGGATGAGTTGTATCTCAAGGTCCAGGTTCAGGGCATTGGTGAAGAAGTGTTGGCCACAAAAAATCACCTAGAAACAGAGGGGAATTTTTTTCACTTTAAATCCGTCTGCAGCAAACTTTGGACTCAACTGTCCTTGTCTTTCAATTCATCTTTTCTGGTCATTCTCTCACTATGAGCCTCGAGCTAGACCAAGAGAGGTTGCACGTCTCTCGGCAACAGAGGCTCTCTGGTTTATGAAAGACTATGAAAAGCACACATTACAGTCGCATCACTACCAACACAATGAACACTCTCAATCAACACGACTCTTTTCAAAAGATGAGGGGGTGCTTCTGTTCGAGGTGGATACTTATTTATTTCTTGACAGGAATTATTGTTTGATGGAAGTCTTATGCTATTTTTTGAAAGATGCAAAAAAGCATCAGTGCTGCCTTTACTGTAAGAACTAGTAATCTGTATCTACAAAAGATTTACCTGCCAAGGCCGTTTTCATTTCTTTGTAAAGTTTGCTACATATTAAATGCATCCAATAGTTTTCAAGATTCTTTGGGAAAGTTCATTTTTAAGGGGCATGAAGAGGTAGATTTTGTCCAATCAAAGCAATTACAAAGCAGGCTTCTGGGAGGAGGGGTGGCAGTCTGTCTATCATAATGTGTGAGTGTACATATCAATGTACTCATCTCTTACCTGTTTCTGTAGCGCTGATATTGTCTTGATCTTGATGAACAGCGTTGCAGTACGGTCTTTGTGCTGTAGCGAGCGGACAATCGTTCCTTCCTGGTCAAGACTGAAGGGTTCGGACCATCGCCAGTTTCTCCAGCCCTCAATGCAAACATGTAGTCCCTACATTGCAACCAATGCGATGCCAAGAGTCAAAGGTCGCCATCCAAAGTCAAAGTGTTACGATTCAAATTGAGTAGCATCAAAAACAGCGTCCCTTTACATCTCCAATTATTAAACCGAGGCGACATCCTATGAATGTGTCCTTCGGGGAGCAGGTATGGGTTCTGAAAAAACTGGTGGTTTGCACAAGGTACGAGGTTAATCAGAGGAAATAAGTGCTCTATCAAATGAGATACCTGGACCCACAATTGGTAGAATCCGGAAAATCTGAACCTACCTGTCTGTGGTGTTTGTGAGTTCTCCAGCTGTACTCATGGACTTTCCTGCTGGGCAAAACGATGGATTCGTCTGTGTGGACCTGGCCAAATCGCAGAGTTTCATCGGTGTCGTTGCAAATGGCGTAGTGGCAGAAAAGAAGGCGTTCCTTGTTGATTGAGTTGACCTGAAGATGGTCAAAAGACAAACAAATCTGTTCTGATTTACAAATATCCTAAGATCAGAGCCTGTGCAAAAAAATTGGATATTAAAATTTGTTTACACATAAGAAAAATCAAGGCCCTTTTCTATTAACCCCTTCACGCCATGATTATTTTGATTATTTGATTTTGTGGTATGCCCTGAATGGAGGGCTTTGTCCAGCAGCAGGCCCCATTGAACCAGCAGCTGCATGGTGAATAGACTGTATGTGTGGTATGCACTAATCCTCACACAATGGTGCGGTAGTAGCAGTCCTCCATATCGAAGGGGTTAAAAACAACGTGGAAGTTGTAAATACATAAAATGGTTACCTGGATACAAATGTCCCTTTCAAGAATGGGAGTTGAAAAAATAAATCTAGATTGCGAACTCTTTAAGCCTTCCAACTAAAGCATCTTCAAACCCACCTGGGCCAGGGCTTGAACAGCCATGTTGAGAGAATGCACCACTTGTTGACCTATGCTGACCTTGACTGACCCGAGATCAACATGACCTTCTACACTTTCCCTCCAGTTCAAATCCACGGTTGCAGAGGTCTTCGTGGGATGCAGCAGTGTTGCCATGGTGAGGTTTCGGTAGGTTAGGACGTCACACTGGACAGTGGTCGCCATCTATAATATGTCCGCATTACTGTAGTTTATTTCACCTGTCGCTTCATTTTGCTACTGCATTTACACAACTGTCGTCAAGAAAAATGACCTCAAATGTCCTTGCTAAGTCTAAATACATGTACATTTCTTGGACATGTGCAATTCAAGAAAAGGGCAGAGAATGGGCAAACACTGACCTGCACATGGGTGTTGACAAGGGCAGATGACCAATGATTGAGAAACAAGTCAGATGAGTCCAGTCGAATGACCATAATTTCTTGGTCAGCAGGAGAAAGGTTGTCCGACACAAAAGGTTCCAGCCACTTGGGTTGTGCTACACAATAAATGTAAAAGTTGGTTGCAATGAGGCACCGGTAATTTGAGCTAGGTTTGACATTAAAAAAGGAAAGGGGAATGATAAGCCTCAGCCCCTCAATCCTGTAGATCTTAGAAATTAAATATGTATTTGCTGATTAAGTCCACTGAGTTTCTCCTCAGAGGATGGGCAATTGAAGTTCTTCTGAGATGAAAATGCATCAGGCAAATTTTCAGTACGAGGGTTCTCAAAACTTGTGGTGCACTAAAACGTTAATTCAAGTGAGTTAGTTTCTCTGTCAATAAAACACAGGAGGCACTACGGAAGGCATCAATGACAAAATTTGTGTTGCCGAGATGGAAGTAGACTGCTTAAAACTCGCTGTAAGACCCTGTTGTGCAGGTAGTAGATGACAACATTCAGCCAGCAATTTGACAAGAACAGGGGATCTGTGATCTTGCCAATTAAGGAGCTTCTGTACATCATGATGTCCTCCTGTAATGCCTGGACCAATTATCTGACCATATGGAGGAGATCCAGCAGACCCCAAGAGTGCCTGCAATGATGATGATAGTGGTTGCTAATCGGTCGCTCATGCGATGAAGTATCCACTGACAAAAATGACCACTGCCTGCTTAATTTTCGGCAGCTATACGTAGAGCATGGTGGCGTGAAACAACAGAAATATGTGCATATAGGCCAAATAGTGTGATAAGGACAAGTAGAAGGAAAGTCACATTGAAGTAAAATCTCCCATCAGCTGACAGCCAAATGCATAATTTCAGCCCCTTCTGTACAACAATACTGGTATCAAAATCCTGTACACCAACATTCCCCATGCAGTACCCAAAATCCAGACAAAACACAGAGTGACTTTTGACCTAAAACATTCATAATCATAGGGTAATGCAGGGACCGGGTGATGGCAATGTTACCATCCAAGGTGAGAAGGCTTAATGAGAGTATGCTTTGAGTTTGGAAGAAGAACTGCAATGCGTCCCAAGCAGCACACACAAAATCCCCCAGCATCCAAGTCTTGGCAATTGCTTCTGGGAGTTGAAGAATGAAGCACAACCCAGCAAACAGATCGGAGAAGGTGAGAAAAGTCACAAACTTCTTTGTGGTGTGATCAAGGTTGACCACACGTCGAAGTGTGAGAAGCATCACTGAATTAAGGACAAAGCTCAGACACATCATAAGCACCTCCAGAATGATAACAAACATAGCCAAGGCAACTTGTGAGATTTCAGGCTCAACTATTAGATGTAGAGTTGACATCAACTCCTGGAGTCAGAGTAGGAACCATATTCAATGAAACTGTGATCGCGTCTCACTGTCTGCCTTGGACCTTGTGAAAGCTTCCAGCCTTAAGACTGCTACATGCACATACACCAATCCAATAAGCCTTTTGCGAGTTAACTTTGACCCAAATCTGGTACACTGAGTTACTCAAATTCACATGAACATGACAATTTGAATTCTCCATACTAAAACCACTGTTGCTATACCTCGTGATTTGGGGCAAGCTTGTGCTTGGTTATATACGAAATGCCTGGCAACAATACACTGTTCTCATCAATGGATAAGAAGGGCACAGAGGAACCGGTCCATTCCAGAGATGGTGGTCGCTATAAAGCTTGCCTTGAATCATGAGGTATAGCAACAGTGTCTTTCGTCCAGGGAATTTAAATCGCTATGTTTATGTGCAATCAGATAACTAAGTGTACCAGGTTTTATTAAAGTTTAACTCGTAAATGGCTTATTAACCCTAACCCCCTAGGGTGTATGTAAAATCGTATTGAAATTGGAGGATTTGGGACTGTTAGGGTTAACCACTTGCTGCCAGGGGACCCGTTTTCGAGCACGTAGGCTTTATACACGGAGCCGGGGAACCCGAAATGGGACAAAGGGAACTGGGCCTTGTAACAAAAGACCGTACTCTGAACAAGAGACCAGGCTGCTGGGCATTACCGCCATTTTTCACTCTCAATAGTTGAGATAATCCAGCTTTGTTTGGACACAGTCTACATGGTTTGGGGCATTCAGAGCGAGCGGATTACCACCAGGGACAAAAGCACTCCACCACCACATGTGGAAAGCCACACAGCACCGCTGCATGCTAATCTGGCCCCTATTGAAAAGAGGTCAGCAGTGCACTGTGCCAGGTTCGTGAACAAAAGACAGTTGTATAACACCGCACAATCTGGGCTCTGTTTTCAAGGCTGCAGGCCTGGCTGAAATACAGAGAGTCTTTTACCCATGATGTCTCTGGAGCTACTCCCTGAATGTGTATACAGCAATGCCAAATAAGGTTCAAAATGATGCCATTTGTCAACCTCTTTGCTTTTGCATTATAAACGTCTGATGGTGTTTCTGTCAACTATTCATCCAACCAGGTTATAAGCCATGCATGCCTAATTAACATCGCCTGACAAGATTAATTAGATGCTATTGTCTTTTCAAATTCAGTCTGAACTGAAACGGATCATAAATTGGAGGTACTAGGATTGCATCTACTACTGCAATCATAATTCACACACATTTTGAAAAGACTATGGATTTATGGAAATGCTGAAGAGGTCGGTGGGTATCAATGATACACTCAATTTATTCTGATTCGTTCAAAAACACTTCCCTTGAATCCCTGTGTTGGACATTTGACATTTAACGCTGTTGCCCACACGAGGCTAGAGTGTTTAACCTTCAAACCCACAAAGCAACCTTTAAAATCTGTGCTAACTTCTAAAACATCAATTTGAAACTGACAAGATTCTACTTTTTGACGAGCATATGCAACAGAATTTAAAATTGGAATCCTTTTCCCCCAAGTGGCCTCTATTTTAATCAGAACCTCTTGCAGGGTCATCACTATTAATTCTCATTGTAGAAAATTCAAGCCAGAAAATTCAACCCCTTAATGCTGCGATTCTTTTGACCGCGACTGCTGGGCTGCGGTGTGCCCAGTATGCAAAGCCCTGTCTAGCAGCAGGCCCATATTGAAACCGTAGGTGCATGATGAATAGAATGTATGTGTGGTATGCACTAATCCTCATACAGAGCCACGGCTGTGGCTGTAGCAATCTGCCGGCGTTAAGGGGTTAACACTGGTGAAGTAAAGTTGCTGATGAAATGTCCACTGCCATCTGCCACTGAAGTACAGTAGGGCCAACACCAAACTCACACGTGATCTTGCAACAGCATGTGGTACAGTGTGGTGCTACTGTCCTTAAATCAACGTGTGGAGCTCCGTTGCATGCACGTTTCCACTACAGGTGCCGCACACTACACTTGGGGCCCCATCCAATTTACTTGGCTACAGCCAGTATAACACACACACATCTGGGGAAATAGCTAAGCTGCTGGCCAATGGCTTCCATAGGGGCACACATTATTTCCCGCATAAGCCAAGAAATCTGGCACGGCTTGGCGCTGTATATAAGTAACTAGAGCAGATAACAGTGAAAGACGAATAAAACAAATACATGTAGAGAGACCAACCTTTGCCAAGCGTGTCTGTGTGGTGGGCTAGCCTGACTTCGACGCATTCCATCTTGAATCCTAACGAGAGACCAGGCAGAAGGTGAGCCGAGAAGCTGGAATCCACCCTCATGGAAGCAGCTAAGGCTGTTGGAGATATGATCAGGCCTGGGTGATCCCGAAGGGACAATGGCTCCTCGTCGCTAAAAAAAGACAAAGAAAAAAAACCCACGTATTTGATGGGAACCAGTTGGAGGTATCATAAATTAGCTAACATTTTAACTGGTAACCAGTAACACAGGCAGACGTTAGAACACTGACTCTGGAATAAATAAACGTAAAAGAATGACAGATACACAAATTATTTTCTCTTTATAATGAAAAGGTGATTAAGGAAACTCCAAAAAAGATTTCATCGGGAACTGAGGATCTCATGACCACGATGACCACGTCCTAGCCATTCTGTTCACCTGTCTTTGGCCACGCTGTTGAGCAGGACTCTCCAAAGTGATGCCACAGCATGCCTGGATGCCTTGTCAGATGATCCGGGCAAATTGAGATGATAAGAGTGGACCTCTGAGACATACATTTGTCGGTAGACACAGAAGTCTTGCCTGAGATCATCCCAGTACTCAAGTGTGCATGGTACCTGGAACCAATGTAAGTGATTCCATCATTTCAACTGAGTGCATGAAGTTCAATGACTGAAGGAACCTCAGAAACTAAGACAGAAGATGGCAAAGACACCCCACCCTGCCCTCAAAAAGGATATTGCGAAAAAAGTATAATAATGGAGTGCGTGGAAACCAAATGTTGGCCTAAGTGGGATTTGAACCTAGGACACAGTGGTGGAAGTTGAAGAAAGCAGCACTTGATCAACCTTTTTCCTGTCAATCAAATTTTGAGTTGTCTTTTATTTCTGTGACCACTTAAGCAATTTCTCTGATTGAATTCCTTGCAGGGGTCGGACATTTTTTCAGTCTGCCAACACTTCATTTCCACTGTATTACCAGAAAGCACTGACCTCTTCTTCTGCTGTGAGATCACTGTCAGCGGCACCAGCCTGATGCAGAGGTATCGGTGTAACAGACACGTGAGTCAGGATCCTAGACTCGGGGTAACACCAGGTCATAGACCCCCAATGACCTTTGGTGCTGTCTTCCAGGGGGAGTGAAGTGAAGACAATTTCATTGGGCTTTGGGGTAAGACCAACTCCATCTAACAAAAGAATGAAACAGTAAAAGCAAGTTGAATATATGACACAAAGTACTCATTCCAAAAACCAAATCAGAAAACGGGAACCTTTTCAGGTGAAGGAGTATGTTGACTTTAGATCTGACCTCGATCATTGACATAGTGGAACGTCCCTGCTCTCAAATCGTCCTTGTAATGCCGGTCTGGCTGCTGAGATATCACATCCTGAGGAAGGCTCCTCCGGAAGGCTGGTGCATGTTGGGATGTGCTTGGTTTCTTGGCTTCCGCAGATGCCTGCTCCTTACAAAATACAGAAATATGATGAAAGTGACCTTCAGTATACATGTAGGTGTTGGTTTGTGGATACATGTTATATCTAAATAGACAAATATTAAATATTCATATTATGATAATTGGAAAAGGAAGACGGTCCCAACATCAGTGCATAACTATGGAAACCACTATTTTGGTTAGTGAATAAGTAAATATTGACCTTAAGAAGTGAAATATTTGACTGTTTTACCGCTCCCTGTTGGGTGAAATATTCGGCCACATGTTGCTGCATCAGTGTGACACAGTTCAAATGTTCCTGACCCAGGAACACAGTCACATGACCCAAGCTGACTCCAGCTGACATATGACTCAATGACAAATCTTCGACATGACTGCCAGGGCCAAACAAGTGACCCTTAGTATCTATGATCAGGTTGAATGGACCAATCAAAGGTCTCGTCTTGTGGCGGATTGACGTCTTCACAAGCAGCTGTTCCACTTGGAGTTTTCCACGAATTTCTGAGATGATCCCTAATATAAAAGAATTTACAAAATATCACTTTACAGTTGAACCAAAATGGAAAGACTGAGGTCACGTAAAAAGGGATGTAAGCAGATCATTTTAATTAATTCAACATACTTTTATTAGCATATAAACAAACAAACATCTTACCATTGTTGTTTTGTATATCGACAACACCTTGACAGTCACCAAAGGAGCAGACAACATGAGGATAATCAGGATTGGGTACTGTTGCCATAACAACCACAAATTCTGTCATCTCCAAGGAGATGCTTTTCACACGGGAGAGCGCATCCAGGGCATCGTCACGGGTGCTGTGATGTGATTGGCTGGATGAATGTCTGATGCCATGGGCAATGGCAGGGAGATTGTGGGGTAAAACTGGAAATTTGAAAGCAATAAGATAAAGACACAGTTTAAAATTTCGATCTCACTGACTGCTGTTTTTGGATTTGAGCCCTGGCTGAGTGTACCAGGAGAGATTTGAGGAGATTTAAAAATCTAGAAGAAAAAGTTGCTCTTGTAGTTCTTCATAAAAACATACCTCTTAAGTCCTTCAATCCTCCATCAGAATAGTTCAAATATTAAAATGTGTACACTATCTTAGCATGTTGATTTTTCCCAATGAAATCAAAATATATTGTCTTCCTAGTCACCACTTGACATTCAAGCAAAGAAAATTTCCAAGGATTTTTATGGCTTTCATCAACTGAGAGATCCAAGGCAATCTCCAAGGTGATCAATAACTTTATGAGTTATTTTGATCAACTGAACTTCAAAGCCACGGCTTATGAATTGTGATAAAACCTGAACGGTGCTAAAGAAATATCCGGTAAACGGAAAATGCATCGGCTAAATGCTGGTATACAGTGTTCGTTTAACCAATAAATGAAACAGCTTCCTCAAAAGGCTGGCTCTTGAAGACACACACAGTAAAGGGCAAGCATGTAAACAGGAGCTCCTGCTGCGCCCAAATGGTTTAATAACACCATCTATACCAACAGTTTAGGGGCACTCCATTGCATTTCAAGCATGAGTAACAATAAACAAATAAATGCTCTAAACCTCAATCTCAACAAGTCCTGCATTCACTTTCTTGCAAAAATTGGAAAATTACAGTTTGGATACAGCCATGCCAAACAGAAAATCTATATACCTTGAATACATTTTCTTTTTTTAAATCTGGAAATTTACAATATCCGGACAAATCTCATCCCCTGGTGTGTAAAAGGAGTTGCACATCACGAAACTTTCAAAGGTCGGTGAAGATCAACATACCTGGTATGAGAACAGCGCCATCTTGTGACACAGCATCTTTCTCAGCCACGGGTTCAGCTGATATCTGAGTGGACTTGGTTGGAATGAGACGTCTCACAAATGCAACTGTCTGGTCCAGTTTACTGAGGCTGAAACTCACTTTGGTAGGACGGGCAAATTTAAGCTTAGCACTGGCTGGACGTCAAAAAAAGTAGCACAAACAAATGAATACAGCTGAAGTTGTTAATGTGACTTCTCACAAAACCTTTTACAAAAGCCACATGACGTCATCAATTTTACAGAGTATACAAGTTTAATTAGAAGACAGAGGCAGATCTAGAAAAGCAAAAAAAATTTCCTCAGGAAAATGTACGGAGTATCTCTTTGGGGTTCTGAGAAAAGCATGGCATCACAAAGTTCTTGACAAAGCTTACCTTGGTTACTGAGGCAGTCAGTAAGAGTAAATGTCAGTAGAGCTGGTCGTACCCCAGTCTTAGGGTGTGGTTCCCCCGGACAAGTCTCCAACCAGGACACAGTGTAGTCAGCTGGGATGGGCAATGGCTGAGTGCTTGACAGCTCTGGGGAGAAATGACGTTCAAAACTGGCCAAATCGTAATAACCTTCAGACCTACATGAAGAGCAGTTTTGCAATGGACTTGAAAAAAAAAGCCTCCCTTCGTGGAAAACAGACGATAACAATGTTGGAGACTGTGGGACATATAATTGGTCAGTTTGGTAGATAAAAAGTTGTTTAATGACTACTATGGTTAATTTGTTTAACACTGAATATTTCAAAAATTTCAGGAAAAAGCCAAGAGCATACTAAGATGATGTAGAATCTATCATTTCAATTAAAAATGCCATCAAATAACTTAAGAAAGTTAAATTTTGACGACAAGTTTGTGACAACCAACTTACCTCTGGCAGCGTGCTTCACAGAGGCCCCCTCAACAGTGAAATCATACATAGTGAATTCAGCTCTTTGTTGGTAATGTTCCAGGGACAATATGGCAGCTGGTTGCATTACGGTCACGAACAAAAATGGCTGCAGCTCCATCTGCCTTTCCTTGATTGTTGGCAATGACTGGACAGTTTCCAACTCTTGGAACTGAGCCAAGTCTGAATTGGTAGTGTTGACGCAAGAGTAGAAGAACACGGACACCTTGCCTGCCGTGATTAAGGCATCCATCGGAGTAAAGCTCCCGGATTTGGAAATCTTTTTAGATTTCTGGGCTTGCGCTGAAGAAGAAGACGGAATCTTTTGCATTGGTGTCCCTTGCACTGCAACCTTGAGCTTCTGAACTCTGACCCCTCCTACCTGCGTGGAGTCCTCACTACCTAGCCCACTGTCCACAGGTGGAGCAGATTTCCTTCTTGTGTGACGACCTTCAGGGTATCCTTCACTTGATGCTTTCAGCTGTTTGCCGGCCTGTGCTGATGCTGCTGTCGGATAAACCCGCTCACTGCTCTCCAAAGACAGGTCTTCTTTTGTGCTTCCCGTTTTCATAAGGACGAGGAAGTTTTCTTGGATCAATGTTTGTAACAGACAAACCTGGCCAGTGCTGAGGTAGCACGTCATGTCACTGGTGAAGTTAACTTCGATGGAATGACCACAGACCATCACAGGCTATGGAGATTGGAGCAAGTAAAAAAGTTAATGGCTTGAAATGGTGACCATACTTGTCTGGTTCTTAGAGAGTGCCTAGTTCCCAAATATTTATCATATATTTGAGCAAATGAGTGACAACAGAAATTATACGGTGAACATAAACACACTGTCTGAATTAAACTACTGTCAAAGTAATCCTATCCTTTAAAAGGTACCAAAAGTAGAAATAACCAAAGATCGTATAGTGCCGAAGGCGCAAGATGGATAACTCTGCCCAAAAGGTGTAATTACCATGGGCGCCATTTGAGCAAGCGATACGCCTGCGCAGTTTACGGTAATGCTTCGGCGCAGGCTCACCAGGTGCACGTGCCTGCTGCGGCGCCTGCGCCTGTGCGTTAATGTGCATCGCGCAGGTGTATTGCTTGCTCAAATTGCACCCATGGTAATTACAACGTTTTACGTGTATTCACGGTGAAGTTTGCCATCTTGTGCCGCTACGCGGCGCTATACGATCTTTGGAAATAACTTACTGTGGATCTGTGCTTGTCTGAAGCACCATGTGCTTTATCTACAATAATGGCTGGAGCTGCAACAAACCTGATGTCAATACCCACAATAACTGGCAGAAGAGACACCTCCCTTGGGGTGGGGCTGTAGTTTGGAAAGATTAAATCCACATTTAAAGTTTTCTCAGAAAAATCATGCAGTTGCGATGACAAACAAGATTTACACTGCAGATACTTCAAAGTACTTTGAAATAAGAAATTTTAAAATTGCAGATTTACCCTCGTATTGTGTTGGTGTTCCACTCAAGAGCTGGATTCTGGGCTTGTGGCATTCCATCAATCTCATGATCACCTCTCCCTTTGCCTTGGTCACAGCATGCTTGGATCTCATCCCACAAACCAACAGACACACGAAGGTTATTGATGTCCAGTTGGTACTGGCGATCTTCAACCTCTGACCCGGGGACTTGAGTGTGACCAGCTAGGACAGCACATCTATAAGAAAAAAAAAACAAGCAATGCTGTAACATGGAGCTACATAGAGTTTGGCATGACAAAATAGAGTGCGATTTGAATCTCTTGTGAGGTTTAACGTCAATGGTTGAATAACACGCACCTAAATATTTCCTTTTTGAGTACAAGTCGCTGCAGTGGGTTATCAGCATGTGGCCGTAGGCAAATAGAGTTGACCTGAAGTAGGAAAGTGTCCAGGGTTTCCATGGTGATGCCAACCTCACCGTCATTGCCTCCTGTCTCCCCTAGCAACACAGGTTCTTTAGTAGGAGCAAAGATGCGGACCTCCTTACAGTCAAGGTAGACCAGAGGGAGACCACGACTTGACAAGCATTCTTGATTTGATGACGAAGAAGATTTCTGACGTGGAGTTCTCTTTTGAAGGGAATCAGACGGAGAAAGGATGCTAGTAGTTGAGACTGTTCGGTGGTACTGGACTGGTCGTTGTTTCTGTCCGAGAAAATCTGCCGTCGGTAGGCCAGCCTTTAAAATACTGACAGTGCTGAATATATCAAGGACAGACAGATACATCGGGCACCATAATAAGACATCAAAAGGCTGAATGGTGACAACAATTTCATGAATGTAGCGCTGCTGTGGCAATGGCACTGCTTGGTCCAAAAATTTCTTGGATGACTCTGCCTGCTTGCCAGACAACTTTTGAGCCAGAGATTTCCCCTGAGCCATGGTCCAGGTTGCTGACAGGAACCCGTGGGATTTGGCGTCATTGGGCTTGCCAGTGCGAGGGGGTACAAATGGGTTGAACGGTCTGGGTGAGGCATGACTGTCAGGACGCACACCACGGATGCAAGTGTTGTGGGTGATGGTATCAGCACATGAGAAAAGCACTCCACAGAATGGACCACGCTGCCAGCTGCCATTACTGTGGTTGAAATCAAAGTGAAGAGGTTAGTCTGGTATACGCGGAAAATGATTCGAAAAGGGTTTTAAAATTCACCATCTGGAAAATTCCACAAGACAATCATCTAACAGTCTATGTCAGTCCCGTATTGAAAAGAGTTCACTTTCTTAAAACATACTTACTTTTTAGTATAATGGTTAACATTTAGTGATCCAATTTTGCAAGTAACTTTGGAGTACACATCCTGGAAATCCAGACTTGAGGTCAGATCTTCAACCTCACAACTGAGCTTTATAGGTGGAGCACCCCCATACAATCTGAAGCAGAACTTCTGCAGTGTCCACTGCAGCCACAATGAAAACTTCAACGAGCCACTCTCTTCCTGATCAGGGGGTGCCACTCCTGGAGGGGACGTGGGAACTTCGGCCGGGGAGGACAGGGACAGAGTTGTTGTGTCCTGGTTATCCGGTTGACCAGACGAAGCAACACTACTGAGAACCCTTGCAGCAGACTTTGATGGCGACGGTGGATTAACAGGAAAGCTAGCAACTTGGGATGAGACTCCATAACTTGAGTTAAACACTTCAACCAGTTTAGATTGGTTGCTGAAGGCTTGGTTCAAGAGTTTACAGACCAGTGTCACCTTCGAAAACAAAACAAATAAACAGTCTCTCAAAGATCATTGGTTGAAAAAGCTTCATAGCAACATTACTTGGATAAAAAAAAAAATGCTGATGTAAAATTACGAATATGGAAAAAGAAAGAGTTCTCCTGACTGAAGATGTTTATTACTTCTCACCTGTGGTTTGGAGCAAACCATTTGGATTTCTTGCATATCTGCATGAACACACAACCCAAGGCCTGGTCTACCACTGGCTGGTCTCTCAGCATGGCTGGATGTCACGCCGACTGTGGCTGACAGGATAAGAGGCTTCAGAAGATAGTATGGTCCCTCGCTAGGATGGATGGTGTACATGCTGAAATGGGATACCTTCACACTCCATGGCAGTTTTTCACCTGAATTTAGTTCAGAGAAGGGGAACATCTGTAACTTGGAAAGTTTGAAATTTTCTAATAGGAATATTAACTATATCCCTATAGTGTGGCCTAGTGGTTGGGGTTTGTAATGTCTGATCATAGGGTCAGGGGTTCAAATCCAGCTGGTGGCAGCATGTTGCGATCTTGGGCAAGTCACTTTACCCCTATGTGCCTCTCTCCACCCAGGAGTAAATGGGTACCTGTGAGGGCAGATTTGGTTTAGCCATTTGCACCTGATATGGCAGCATCAGCTAGTATACTCCCCAGGGAGCGGAGATGGTTTCAAGAATGATCAGTTGTGAGCCCACTGTGCAGGGATAACGATAATACAGCGCATTGAGCATCAGTTGTGATGGATATGTGCGCTATATAAATAACCACTATTATTATAATTACTGTTCTAAGTATGACCATGCTAGGGCCATATTAAGCATAACATGACACCATACTTTTTGCATTTTGGGATCTTGAATCTGTTATTCAAAAGAACCCAGGAAAGGCATGCAATTGGGACTTTGACAAAAACAAGAAAATTCCAATCTTTATAAGACTTTGTACAGTGTTTTTCAACCTTCAATGGCATGGGTGTGAAGTGAAAAATGAAGAAATCAGCTGATCTGAGGAAAAGTTGCATGCCTGTATCAAAATGATGACCATCATCTTATTTTAAAAGCAAACACCCTCTGAAGTGTGGCAGACCTGAAATCAGGATCAATGAAGGAGGTATGTGACTCACTTGCTGGCTTGATAGACCTTCATAAAGTCATCAACAACAGTATTTCCATGACAAAAAAAAATTTTGAATTGGTTCACCAAAGTATACAGATGTTTGTGCTCATACACCAACTCCTCAAATCATCTCTGGCTAAAGCAGATGATGAGGAATTTTTTCAACCTGTATCTGGGGGCAGATCTTTCCTGTCCAGTGGAATCTCCTGAAGTGGTAGAATCTTCTGATGGTTCAGGCTTAGCACCTTGACGACCGGTAGACTCACCACCACCATCTCTGCTGGGCTATTACCCAGCATCCCTTGCTGAACGCATTGTGGGATACTAGTCACACCAGGTCCAAATATAAGGTGGTCTGTCGGGAGTGCCACGAAGCAGCTCTTGATGTCCACCTTTTCAATGCAAAGACATCTTTCATTTGAAAATTCCACAAGAGAGTGTATTACGTTGGAGATTCTCCAATCACATTTATTGTATTTAGCTTTCATTTTTCATTTCTGTGTTTTTCTTCTACACAGCTCCAGGTGCTTCTAAACTTTCTATAAACTCGCATAACACACATCACACTCTACAAAGGATGTCTAACATATCAACTGCATTTTTCAAGCCTTGAGGACATTGTAAGCCTGCAACAAACCACTCACTTGGACGGTGAGTTGTTTCAAGACAAGCCACATCTTCTCCAATAAATCTTCTTGCATTCTAGTCTCTCTATGTCAGTACCCTCTGATACTTTGGTAACATCTAAGCTTTGGGGTTGCGGCACCACTGGGTTGGCTGTCTGCTGTGATATGGTGGAGGACTGTTGTTGGAGGGGTGGCGACGATTTTGTTTTGTCCAACAAACATGTTTTGATTCTCTGAACACTGCTTGAACCTAAGAATTAAAAAAAACGAGCCTGATTTTTAGTTTCAAATATTGAAGTTAAACCCTACTGCGTAATATTACATTTGCACAGGGCAAAAATCTTGTAATAATTTAACTTCAATCTAATATGAAACAATCCCCCTTACGTTAACATTTATATGTTACATACACATTGAAGGACACGGCAGATATGTTCTACCTTCAGATGAAAGTTGCTTGGTCATAGATCTTCGATTCTTCTGTGACCTTGATTCCTCTGTGACCTTTGACCTTGCTTGACCTCTGGGCCGGTACAGCAACCACGTGTAAATGATTGGGTCAATGCAAATGGCACTTCCTTGGACATCAAATAGAAAAACTCCACAAGATACTGAGAGGAAAAAACAGGAAATGATTTTGTTATGTGACAGCAGCCATTTTAAATAAGTGGGTGGACCTACTTGGCAAAATTTATAGCCGTTGTAACAGACAGAATTTTATTCGTAACAACAAACCTTCTGTGGTCTCCTCTGAATCAGATATTCTTGGGATCTGTACTGTGAAGGTTATCAAGTCCACAACATCAAGATGGGATTGACTTGGCTGCTGTTTCATGAAGCTTTTGTGGTGGTGCAGATCTGATGTGTCCACTGGACCATGAAAAAGTGGTGTATCACTGGCTCTCCCTTGGTCTACCAACAAAAATTAAATTTGGAATGTTTTTGACATTTTTGCACTCATTTTCCTGCATGACTAAATCATTCATTAAAAAAATGGACTGAAACTTACCTAATGATTGTACTGTGACTTGTGCTTGGCTGAGGGTACCTGATATAGCTTGAGATAGACTCGTCTGGACAAATTTAACCTCCAAGCTATTGAGTGAGGCTTGCAGTACAGGCTGACCTGAAGGAAAGGCTTTCACTAGAAAACAGAATGAAACAAAACAATGAATATTAAATTAGGATAATTCCACACATCTAATGGGAACATAGTATTAGGTACAGTAACATGTACACTAATAGCCAGAATATTAGACACAGTCCATTTCAATGTAATGTTAGATATTGGAGTGAACTTGATATGAAATTAAATGAGTGTTATACTGTGGTTTCCTTTGCTAAAAATTTGAAGAAAACAATTATTATATCTTATTGTGCGATTGAAATGTAACCGAGTCTATCACACTGTGCCAGGTCTCACTTTGACATTATTGTCCTGTTGTAGTCAAGTATCTTTGTCCAAGTACAGAGTACTGCAGAGTACTTAAATTTCCAAGTACCTGAAAGTGTGAGTACTTTACCAGCCGAGTACATAAACATAAGTGTTATTTATCAGACACAGCCCGGTCATCCTTATACGTACCAGAAGGCTTAAAGACGTCCTCCACTAGGCTAGTTCCAGAGAGTCTAGCCGCCTCTATCTCTGGCTGCTTGCTGGTCCAGCTGTTGCAGATATGTAGCATCAACAAACACTGGGCTTTGGTGGCATTGCAGGAAAAACTGGGAAGCTCCAGCATCAGCTCTGAATGAGCAAGGCTTTTCTCTTTCCTGTAACATGCCAAAAAAGTGGTCTTGTCTTAAATGAACTCTTGGATTAAACCAACATCCTACCGTAGTTTCTTTGAAAAAGATTTTGTCTTATCCCAATGTGGCTGATTGAAGACACTCTAACAGTGAAGGATATCACTGGGTGCTGAAAACTTGTTTTAGTGTAGATGTTTCCTGAGCATATGAAAATAAGAAATATTTGCTTAGTATGTAAAATATTACTTTAATAGCATGTGAAATCTTCCTCAGCAAACACAGGTTACCAGCCAAAATATTATATGGTATATTGCTCGTGACTGGTTTCCAACTTTATTTATGCTAAGCACATAGACTAGGCAAACTTGAATTTTGGCCCAATAGTTGTTCAGGATACAAAGTGAACAGTTGCTCGATCTATTTTAGTCTAGTTTTTAGATTAAAAGTTCACTGAGCTCACCAGTACATGGGAAGTACCAATTCCTTGTGATAAAGGGCTGCACTCCAAGAGGGCATGATGGGAAGAATGGGAGGTGAAAGGTCACTGCTGGGGTCAATGAAAGTCAAGCCAAACTGGCAGCCAAATATCTAAAAAATGAAAATATAAAAATTCCCTTAGTTAGGACAACTTTCACAACTGTACATATTTTACGCAAAATGTAGGATAATTCAAGAAATAACGGAAAAAAAGTTTCATTTATAACAGAGTCCATCCAAAGGATATTGACATTTATGCATACAAATGAAAAATACAATCCCTTTTGCACTAAAACCTCTTTAAAGTGCAATTTATTCCAAACAAGTTACTTGGAAAGCCTCACCTTGTAGTAGCTATGTGTATAGCAGTGGTACATGAGTTTGGAGCTACGATTGTTGATCAGTAATTTACTGACAGGCTTAATGAGTCTCCTCCCATACATGGGCTCGGAACGCTGGAAGTCAATTCGGTCAGTTTGAAGGCACAATGTTGGAACACAACCAGTTTCCTGGAAGCTTGTGACCTGAGACAAAAGACAGCATATTTTTCATGTTATCCCTAACCATCCAAAATCCATTGAAATCCATCTCCACGTTTTGGTGGATGTTGAGGGGCTTGGTCCAGTCGGCCTGCCGTGACCAAATGTTGGACTATAGCAGGCTTGGTCCAGGAGGTCTAGAGCACCGCTGGGCATTTAATGCATGTGTTGTCATGGCAACCATACTGATGACATCATGAAAGCCAAGTGGAGTAGGTCCGTCAAAAAAAAAGACCACCACGCCAGTGGTGGACATTTTTGGCAATGTGGATTGCACACAGAGTGTTGGATTTTGATGGATATCGTCTAATGCCTACTTAAAGACACTAGGGAGTTAGGGTGAAGGAGTTCTGTGTGACAGCAGCAGTTTTTGCAAAGAATAGCACCAATACCAGAAGTCAATATTATCTACCGCCTACCAACATCACCAATTCTGTTAACAGTTTTGTACCAGTCTAGATGCCGACTTGTTCTTGGATGAGCTATAGTAAGGATGTTGAGCTGATGGGAACAGTATCTGTAGGTTGAGTAGGGTCAGATGGGTCATTCGGGAGGGAACCCACTCTTCAAGAGTTGTGACCTGCTCTGGAGTGGCTGAAGGTCGATTTTCATCTACAACCTCTGTAGCAATCAATCATAAAAAGGAATCCTTCAATGCCTAATGTGAACAAGTGTAGTGCGAAGCATTCAAACTGAGGATTTATTGAAAAAGAGTCATCAAAATGTTGTTCCTCTGCAAAAAAAAATTGTCACCTGGATGTGGGATGCTATATGGTTCGTATTCATGGTCTGAGGCACATTCCATCAACTTCATTAACCTGTGGACCACATCACTGTCAACTATCACTTTGGTTGGGTTGAAAAGGAATCGTTTGCAGGATGTCTCTTTCATGTCAAAAACTGGATCAGAATCATCGGCGCTATGGTGAGATGATCGGCTTGATGAATCACCGGCTGATTGGATGATAAAGAATTTAAAGACAGTTTTCAAAACCTATGTGTAAATGAAGTTTGGGGCTTTGTAATTCATTTGACCGGTTCTTCTTTCAAGTTAATGCTCATAATGTCCGGGCAGCCATTTTGTCAGCCATCTTCTTGATGGTGGATCTAAGGCTGTGCTGAATATCTGAATATTCGATCTATTATCAAATATTTGAATATTATTTTCCGAATTGGAATATTCGAATGCAAAATTCATGAAAAGGAAGGGAGAATTTTCTTCTGTTTTAAATGAGAAAAAATGCATCATGGAGGCTTCTTTCAGACAGATTCAAAAGAAAAGCAACAGAAATCTTACGACGCAAAAAGTAAATTATTCGTTCAAAAATTTAAAAGGAATAGGAATTTTCAAAAGGGAAAGAAGTACTGTTCATCTCTTAAATCTTGCTAAATCTTGGCCGGAGATACTCCTACAAGCGAGAAGCTATTACAGTGATTATAATGTAGAATTATGTATGTTACTGCAACTGATTTTGTATATGGTTTAATCATCAACAATCTGCCGCTTGGTAAGACCGACTATTTGGATATTTAATTGAATTGAAGGTTGAACATTGAATATTCGAATGGTGAATTATTCGTATTGACTCAGCCTTAGGTGGATCTACGTACTACAGCCAAGCTGGGCCATCTGGAGGTGAGAACGGGGGGGGGGGGGGTCATCAATTATGTGGTTATGTATCTCTCTGCACTCACATGGAGGGAGGGTACCAACTCCCACTGGTGACATGTTAGCATGCTCATAGTGTAAAACGCAATAAAGAGAATGAAGGAAAGCACCACCGGCAATCAATGCATACACTGCCCAAGGGTGTGCGGCTCCTGAACTGTCCTTATTAGTTACACAAAGACCTCCACAAGCACTCAAAGAGTGTGCACAGAGACTGACTGCACTGTGTGTGATGGTCAAGAGATGATAGGGTCGCACTATTGAGTCACCGTGAAAAAAAAGGCACACAAGTTGGAAAAACAACCCACCGTTTTTGTTCCCCGTCAGCTCAGCTACAAAGAGGTAGTCTGTCCAGACCGCACCAAACCTCTGCGTGGCTAATGCCTCACTGAACGTATCCTGGTGAGTGTCCCAGTCCAGAATGAAGGATGCCCTCTGCTGTCTGTTCTCTGGACAGTTCCCGTCAAACAGGGAGTTGGTGAGGTAGTTTGTTTGCTTCTGGTTGTAGTCAGGAGAGCCGCAGTGTAAGAAGAGAGGACCCTGGTTGGAAAAAATAAAGTATAATTGCATTGAATGTCCAAATATTGATACACTGGGAAAAATACTTCACAAGGTCACACAGCTCTCGTACATACGTATATATACAAACTGAAATGACCTTTTCAACAATTGGCCAGAACGAGCATTGTCTTTTTTGGAACATTTCCGTGTGTTCACATTGCAGGCCCCTGCACTTTAAACAAATTTTAGTGGTAGCCGCGAGGAAATCATGTCTCAAACCACGGTAGGTGGCTCTGTGAAGAGAAAAACAGGACCAGTGCAAGTTTTGTGGTCTAATTTGCAGTTTCCACGGGGGATGGAAGAAACAGAATTGTAGAGAGTTACAAACCAAATATTGGCCAGTGGTTGGATAGTTACATGTACCTGGTCAAGCATTCTTTGGTCATCTTCATCAGCGACCATCCCACACACACAGTCCCCCATCACCGATGCGGTGATATAACTGAAACCCATCTGATGTACAAAGAATTCCTCCCCCTTCATTAACACTTCAATGGCTGATCCGTTCAGTTCCATCTTGAGTAGTGGGTAGGTTTCCAACTTGGCAGAGGGGGTGGAGTAGACCGGATGGTCTCTCGAGATTTCTCTGGTCAGCTGGTCAGAAAGAACAACACAGCTGTTACTAACGAACGACATCCAGGAAAACTTATTCAACAGTAGTGCTTGCAGGAAAAGCCTGCATTGTTAGTTTGAAAAGGAAAAGTCCAAATAAAACCATACACCTACATGTCCGCTTAGTTTGGGAACACCCCCATTTACCAGTAACAGTTTTGAGATTCCTTCATTACCTTGAAGGTGATACGCCCTCTGTTGCAATACAGACCGACAGCCAGTATTGGGTCGGGCCGTTTTTCTCTCCGTTTGGATCCACTCATTCCATCTTCCTCCTCCTCATAGTACAAGAGATCTGGGACGTAGGACCATGCCCATGATGCCCAACCCTCAGAGCTGGAATCTTCGGCCTGGGAAGAGTCTGCAAACAGTGACCAGAATCAAACATGAAACTTCAGCTTCCCATGGAAATTTTCAATTAAGATATATGTAAGTCACATCTACACGTTCACTCAAACGTTGCCTGTTTCAATTCCTGAAAAAGATTCAACTTTAGGTCTTAAGTTCCATCCTGAAGAAGGGAACCCAATTCCTCTTTGTGAAGGACATCAAAGAAAGGACATGAGTTTATCTTGGGTGTGGTTTCTTGCGGTAGGAGAAGGGTACATGAATAGACAGGGTAGCATCTGACTGATACACTGTCCCAATGTTCATATCACTCTTTAAATTTAAGTTAAATGGAAGGCGGCCGGGTGCCCTCTAAATCTACCAATGGCATTTACATGTACCTGTTTTTGTGTCTCTTTTGACAACCTCCTCTGTTGCGGTCTGGTCCCCTGACTCTCCCGACTTGCTCCCTTGATCCAGTGTCCCGTAATACAATGCTAGGAGTAGCTGGAGTAGTCGAAGGAACATCGGCAGCTGTGTGTCTGACACAGACATGTCCAGCTCCTCACAGTAAACATTCATCTTGATGACAGACGGTCTCTTAGCATTCAGGCTGGCGTACGTCATAAGCATGCGCAGCGACACAGCACATCGATACACCATCGGCTCCTGGTAAATCTCAATCTTTCCGCTGGCATTCCTCTTATCCAAGCAGACTGTAATGTCGGAAAACTCACACACTCTTCTCAGTACCAGTTCTGGTAGGCTCAGCTCGGTGAAGGCTGACTGCCAGTCGGTGTTGACGGCAAAAGACTCGGCAGACTTGACATTCACTGACAGGACGATGTCATCCTCGACATACTTCAAAACCAGGTTTTTGACGACCAGCGTTACGTTATTAATGACCCTGTTCATCAGAGACTGCACATAACCAGGAGGTAAATCTCGATCCTGTTTCTCGTACTTCTGCTTTGCCTTACTTGCAGCCTCCGTCTTACTCACCAGGCTTGATTTTGAGGAGGTGCTGTCATGCTCATCGTAACCTGCATCGCGAAGTTTTACCGCACATTCGATTGTGTTAATTGTGATGACAACAGGTTCATAGCCCAACCGAGTCCATGGCACATGAATGCGTAACTCGTGGATGTGTCCGCTGACAAACGTCAAAGGGAGGTTAAGCTCTTGCTCCAAGACCTCAAGTCGTAGATCCAGTTTATTCAGCACCAGGTCACCACCCCAAAGAGACAGCTGGAGGTCCTCCGGCTTAAGATTCTTGATGTACTTATCCACATAGCCAAGGAGAAAGGGAGAGATGTATGACTCAAGCATGATGGCAGTTGAGTTAGTTGACCTCTGACACAAAACACTTCACTCAGTCTCCAGGTACAGGTATCCTGAGAAACAAAGTTGTGTAACATCTTTGATATTCTTTGACGTTATTTAATTTTGCTTTATCCACACTTTAGAAAGTTTGGACCAATTGAAATTAATCATCAACATACTATGCACAAAATTGAAATGAATCGCATTTGCGTACCGTTAGTCAAGGGGATGGTGTGTCTGGATTTGCCATCATTTGGTGAGAAATTTTTCAGTGTTCGTCTGAAAAAAGTCCTTGTCTTGATTCACTTTTATTGAGCAAAAAAATAAACTTCCACTTTCAGAGGAAAAACATGTGATTTTGTTTTTATAATGAAAATTTCACGTACATGGTAAGATTAAGCATGAAAACTGGGGTTGGCAGGTAGCCTAACAGTAATACATGTGGTAATACAGAAGCTAGAATTCAGTTGGCCGTAGAAAATTTGATATGGTACAAAGGCTACAAATTTTTTTCTACATGTTCATGATGTTCAGCATGATCTATTAAGGGCAACTTTATTGAGTGTACTCTATAATGAGTTGATTTGCCAGAAAGAGTTCCAAATTTGGACGTCACTTGACGCCCTGTGCACAAACCCGATGAGAGTAGTCTGAAGAATTCTAAGTGCTTTCAAATTAAAGTGAATAGTTTAACATTTTTGATGCTAACTTTGACTTTTTGAGACAATTTATTTTATAATGATGATTATCTACTACAAGGGAAAATAATTAGTGATATCTGTACATGTACATGTATGTACATGTATGTAGAATTATTACTAATTTGCCTTTGAATGAAATCCATTCATACGATAATTAACTCAGGAGGGAGAACAATCAAATTGCGCAAGAGTCAAAATTGTAATTAACAGGGACACTGTCACTATCAATGACTGGTGCAGGGTTTTTACATTGGCAGAGTATATAGACCAGGCGCCAGCAAATTTATACTAAATGATACTTTGCTGGACACACATGCATAATAGCTGCTTTTGGGGAGGATTTAGAAATTCTAACCATGACAAATTTTAATCTTGTTCTGCACCAACATAGTCGTTGAACTTCACATTCAAGATGTGGGAATCAGATCATTCTACGATTTGGGACGTTTTTCTCTCAAAAATATTGATTTTTCTGATTCACGCCACGAATCAGAAAAAGAGAATGTAAAACTCTGTAATAAAGTGTTGGATTCAATTTAGAATTAACAAAAGAATAATTTTCTTGGTTTTGGGGGACGAACAAAAAGGGGGATGGTCATTGGAATTCAAACCCAGCTGGGAGCATGTCGTGATTTAAAGATGTGTACACTATCCGCCAGACCACAGATATTCCAACGGAACAAAACGTGATGTTCGACTTCCGCCGCACTCCGATAACGTGGGAGTGTGGTGAACGTTGAACACCACAGTTTTACTACTGATGTGCTAGTCCCTAACATTACTATACTACAATTTAGAGGTAATTTTATCCTTTATACGCTCACTCATGCCAAAGAGGGCACTGTCTACTTGTAGCGATCAGAATCAGCTAAATACCATTAAGGTAATTTTGCTGGCATCGGCCATATATAGGCCTACACTATCTTTCACATTATTCATGTTGGTGCAGCAAACATGTAAATGTTATTGACAGACTGCTAATAAAAGACATGAACATGATGACAGAAGGCCCCCAAAAGAACGACTGTGTTAAGCTCCAACTACAGCATCAATCCCAATTATAGTTGGGACCAGCATGGCCGGCCCAACTAGAACTACAGACTGTAGTTGGGCTGGCCCAACTAAAGCACAGAGGTTTAGTTTCATGAGTGTGTGCATGTTCCATAGCATGGATTAAGTCATTTTTTTACGTCAACATCTTGTGTACCCCCAGAACTGTAGGGTGCGACGTCCGCTCCGCTAGCCTCCCGATCCCACGAGAGCGGAGCGGACGTCGGACGGACAGTTACATGTTTGGGGTACATCTTGTGTTTGTAGAATTTTCTTATAGATGAAGTGCCACTTTATGTCAGGCAAGGTGTGAAGTGCATGAACTTAGAAAAGGTTGAGCAATTTCCTTTTAAGATTGGAGTTGGGTCAGCCCAACTGCATCCGGCGTAGCAATCGTGTGGCCGTGGGAATCGCGACAAGCAGATCATGATCATCAGATGATCGACACGAAGACAGTGATTTTTATCGAAAACTACAATAAATCAGTAATGATGATCACAGTCGATTCTTACAATCAATTTGCAACAGATATGCTTTTTCTGAAATAATTTTAAGACAAAAGGCATGAAAAAATCCAACATTTAGGCCTACGTTATTTAGTCAGCTAACAGTGTCCAACTAAGTTCCACGTAGCTTGTTCAATGGAGGTCGCCATCTTCCACTTGTCAACATGTTATTTACGGAAAGGCCGTAACATTTTATGATGAGGGTTGGAGAAACTGATCAACCGTGTAAATAATCAAAAGCAAAGGTATCATATCTCTTTTCCAAAACACAAAGCAACAGTTAGACCAATTAACAGGGTTTTTTATCTTTACCGATTTAGTTGTGGGGATGTAGTTTGAAAATTTTGAGGGATGCACGAACGATGACCATGAATATAAACATATATTGGAACCTTTCAGAAAATTGGACCAGTCTAATCGGCTGTTACTTTGGCAAAGGGGTATACCGTACAAGGCATGTTGGATTACCTTGTGGAATAAGAAAAGCATCGTTAATGTCAAAGGTCAGCTCGATTTAGTATTTTATACACGCTTCATTGATTTGCGATAGGCCCTACGTGCGCTTGATGGTTGAATGGAGTCTTCATTCACTGCTCACGTTGTGTTTGTGGTTTTGCCATTAACGTAGGTAAGATATTCGTGACTTTTGCTCCGTTTCATGATGAAAGTGAACCGAAAGAGGTTCTTTTTAAAGTAAGGTACGCTGTCAAAACATTACCCTTTACAGAATTTCGGTAAAACATGTGAAATGAATAAAGACCATGACGGAAAAAAGCACTAATGAATGTAACGATACAATGTCACTGTGTCACAGTCGAGTCACTGTCATGACTGAACAGCACGTTAGCAGGCCATGGGATAGGAAAATGTTTTCCCACCTCCATGTGTAGGCTAAGTGTTGACTATTGTTTTGAGGTTGACATTCACATGACAAAGAGGGCACGTCGTACATTAATCATTATGTCGAATGTATTTTGCAGTATGTGCTGCCTGACTGTTGACAATATGTCAGTTGTTTACGCGATTTGCGAGGTTGAGGCAAGACCTTTCATTTCGTACACAGTACCTGGGCATATCAGGTGACAGGGTACAGTGCTATACCACAGACAGACCGACTCAGTCATGTCAGTACACCGAATCTGAAAGGGAACGGTGGTGATGTTCTGCGCATATTTTGAAAGTGCACAAATCTCAAAGTTGAGCAACTTTTAGAAGGTTGTGCATATTTCAAATCTGCGCAGATAACATTGAGCGCACTCTTTGCACGTGTGCAATTTTTGATAAACTCTGCGATTTTTAAAGGGAGTCACGATGGTTGGCGTTTGACTGTGCCTGGCCGTGGCGGGCAGCCCATGGCACAGGGATTCCCATTCCCCTGGAAGGCTAGTCTCCAGCTACATGTGCATGTATCTGTCACCAGTCAAGCTGGGAAACTGTCGCCTTACGTAAGGGCCAGAATTCCAGCACAAACTAGCAGTTTTGGAGGTTATTTCATAATCCTTAATTTCCCTGATTGTTATTAGTTTTGTCAGGCATCCTACTTTTAATTTTATTGCAGATGCATTTCTAAGAAATACATGTATGGCTCTAAGAATTT
>NW_019091398.1:463558-475471 GCF_001949145.1 Acanthaster planci
GAGGGAAGAACAGTCTGAACTAAATGTCAGCAGGGGAATTTAGTTGCTCTCACTTGGCAATATTCATTAAAATGCTTTAATGGCCAAATTTCTCACGGCTGGCTGGCATGACGTACAGTGCCCCAGCCGCATAAGTATACATGTATATATGCTACATGCCGTACACACACTTCACGCACGAAACAGACCCGACAAAAGTGTGTAAATGTATGCATGTAGTTGAATTCAGCCTCTCACGTACGACTTATGTGTGGTTCATGTATTCTCGCAATTTTTCATCACTGTGCACAAGTTTTATGGCAATATCTGTGGTTGTGAAATTCAAATATTGCACACAAATCTTAAATTTCTACATTTGCAAAGATTGCCCTCAACAGTGACAACCTTGATGAGGCCTTGTTTCCCACATGTCCTAGGCCGACCATCCCATGTACAAAGTACTATTAGACCACGATGCGACCATATAGGCCTTGTCCGACCTTCATGATCATGATGATTTAGACATGTCAGGCTCATCATCATGATCATGCCAATCAATATTGCTGCTCACCACTTCCTGCCCCGATTTCTCCTCCCCCTTGCCTCATTTTTGGGATATTTGATTTTGATTTTTAAGCAAAAATTCCACCCAATTTCAACCTTTCAGACTATTGCACTCTGCAGAAAATTTGCATGTTTCTTTGTCTACGCTATGTTACTTGCCAGAAGCATGGTTATAAACATATACCCCCCAAACAGTTACAAGACTGTGAGTAATAATGGCTAACCATGGCCGACTTCTGAACAGACCTTGTTAATGCCATTTTTTATCATGTTTCCTAAATCTATGGGGGGGCATGTGGCCAAGTGGTTAGGATCTGTGGCTTCCAATCATAGGGTTGGAGGTTCGAATCCAGCTGCTGGCCGTATGTTGCGGCCCTTGGCAAGTCACCTCACCCCTGCTTGTCTCTCTCCACCCAGGAATATAAATGGTGAACTGCACTAGCTGGGGATGCAACCTGCAAGGGACTGGCATCCCATCCGGGAGGGGGGGCAGAAATATTCTCAGTTGTTTCATACCACGGAAACCGGAGATAAACACCAGCCTGACGAGCCGAATCGGCTCGGACCAAACTTTTTTTTTTTTCCCCTAAATCTATCATATTCAATGTAATCTTACAAATAGGGTGGTGCCAGACTATTTGGGGTTCCATGCCTCACTTTCCTTTTTTTAAATGTTGTGTAAAACATTTACATGATAAATCACATATTTAGAATATTAATCTGGAAGGAATTTTTTTTTTCAATTTCATTGTTATTCTTGGACTCCCAAAATAAAAAAAAGTGGCTAATCTTGCTTTCAATTAAGTATGACTGACTTTGATATGAATAATAAAGTCGGTTCTTCGCCCAAGTGCCATCAATTCAATATGCACAGGTTCAGAGTGTATACAGTTGGTTGCCAGCACAAAATGAGACTGGCTCTTTTGTGCAGTCCTCTTCACTGCAGTTGGTGTAATGCTGAAGTCTTTCTTTAAGTCACTGCACCAACTATGCCTCACAGAAATATCAGGTTGCACTTTTGTGCTGTCTAATAACTGTGCCTCACTTTCATGTGCATCATTGTGCAGTAGACCAAATGCAGTGAAGAGCCTGTGTCTTTTTTGTGCTGGCAACCTACTGAACCTGTGCATATTTGTGTTCCACATAAAAAACACATGCACAAGAGTGACTGTGGGCATTCATGCATATTTGTGCTGTTAAACCATAGTAAGATTACTTCATGTACATGTAAATACAGTTTTTAATTAATATTCAAAGTTTAAACAAAAGGACCAGATACATGTAAATGCGTTAAATGTGAACTACACGTACATGGACTGGTCAGGACAGTGACCAGCCAATAGGAAACCTGTTTTTTCAGTGTGGTGAATTCAAGATGTCTGGAAGAGTGAAGCGAAAACCAGAGAAGCTTCTGGATGAAGAAGAGGTAGCTTCCCCTAGTCCCAGCCCTGCAGGGGGTGGAGCACGAGGCAGCAAAGCCAAGTCAGGAGGCTCGGGGCCCAAGAGAGCCCACAGGAGTTGTGAGAAAGCTCGTTGTCCTGCCAAAATGCCGCTGTGCTCCATCAGTGCTCACGAAAGGTGTTGTACATGTAGCTTGCCATCGTTTAAAGAAACCATGAAATAGAAATATTTCGATAAATTTTACTAAAACCCTTGAAATTGCATCTTCCGGTTTCAATTAACCTTATTTTGAATTTTTGTTTAGCAATTTTAACCCATATTTTGGAGCTTTATTGGTTTTTATGCTAATGCTTATTGGAATATTCATGAGCAGAACTATAATGTCATCCAAGGTGCCGAATTTCAATGTTGCACAGATTTGTGCACAGAAAATTTCCAAATCTTTTAGACACTGCTATCGTAGATTTCATTTTCTTTAGCAATTGATTGTTGTGTAAGTATATATAGCAATAAGCCAGCAAGCATCCTTTTCACAGAAATGTTTTTCACATAGCAAATTTGGGGTTCACAATTTGAACATGAAAACATGCAACCTGAACCATGTCTTCCTGCATTCACATCAAAGCAAAAGTGCCCTCACTTGTCCAGAAATGCGTGGTCAATTTTGAATGTTTAAAAAAGTATGCCTTTCAGTTCACGTAACTCAAAAAAAAGATGTCAAACAGTCTTCATACATGGAAGAAGAGTACAGAGATACACAAGAAATGATTCTGAGAAAAAAACATTTTATGGATCCCTTTAATAAGACTTCAATCTCACACTTTTCAAAGCCCACACATGTACAATTTCTTCAGCTACATATCACTCTGTGTAGGTGTACAAGCAGGGTTTGACAACGTCTTCAAGCCATAATGAGTTGGTGTGATATGATATCGATTTCAATTCCCTTGTATCCTTTTGGCATACAGGTGTGCTGGTAATGGCTACACGAGTAGATGGTATCATTTATCGGCAGGGGAACATTACTGCAATGAATGCTTTGACTACTTCTATAGAAGGTAGATATGTAATCGAAGTAACGCTGTTTGGTGTACAGATAGATGCGTTGACAAACCGACAGGTTAACTGTGACGCTTGACTTCATTTTGAAATAGCAAGGGAAGTAAATAGGAGAAACAGTGCTGTCATAGATCGGTTGAATTTTACAGGCTGTTTGAAATGACTGTTGATGGATTGTTTGGTTTAGGCACTGACCCAAAATGTTGAGTTAAAATGGAGCATTCCCTGATCCTGGGTTGTTGTATGTCCTACCCAGCCACCGTGTTGGCTTTGAGCAAGTCTCGCGTTGGAAGCGAGAGTGGAGCTGCACAGGCAAGACGGAGCCCAACCTCCGCACCTTCATGGTGGACCAGCTACTCCCCTACTGGCTACAGTGCAGCAAGCCAGGCTGTGGGAAATGGCGCACGCTGCCCAGGGGGCACGAAATCAATGCCGACGTCATCAGACAATTCACGTGCACGATGGGGAGAAAGTGTGAAGCTGACGATGGGGTGAGTGGGGACTGTGTGCTGTGCTTCTTATTCTTGCCATGTCTTCAGGCACGCAACTTTTCCGCGGATCAGCTGATTTCCTCGTTTTTCATTTCACACTCGTGTCGTTGAAAATTGAAAACTACTGTACAAAGTCTTGCAAAGAGTGGAATTTCCTCCTTTTTTTGTCAAATTCCTTGTTGCATGCCTGTGTCTTCCAAAACATTTAAAATTTTTACTTTGTCATCACTCATTTGGCTATAAGAAAAAAAACCTTTTACCCTTTGAGTGTGTGTAAAACTCTGATCCAGTTTGTTAGAGACACTTGTATATATGCATTTTTACTGTTTCTTTAAACTAACTGTCCCAGGTTTTATTTTTGAACAAAATTAGGATAGTAGTCTCACGCTCATGGTTTCTGGGCTTCCAGTCTCAGATCAAAGTCATGCCAGGAGGTAGCTTTTGATGAATGCAGGAAAATGGAGTTTAACCAATAATCTGTGGGTGACATACTTGCTCTAGGAAAGTACCATCTCCTGTGATGAGGACGAAGACATCCGAGTCAAGCAGACCCTCCAGCCGGAGTGGCTGGAGACACTACTCTTCCCTCCCCTCCTCAAGAACTCCCCCGCTGCCCCATTCCTGGCATCTTACTTCCCAGATGGTGTAGGACTCAGCGCTACCTGTGAGCTCGTCAAAAAGAAACCAGGTGTGTAGAAGTGATCATCTCTTTTGCACGGTAAACTTTATTTCTTAGAGATCCCTGAATACTCCGTTTTGTTTTGGAAGACCAAGAGAAAATAGGATGCGCCAGGAGTCTCAGAGAAGGTTTACTCAATCTGTAACAACAGGAAATAAAGTTGATTTTTATGATGGAAATTGGTATTACTTTAAAAAATTTTTTTTATTAATTTAGGAGAAAGACATTCCTACAGTGGCACCTCCAACATACCAGGTAAAAAAAGATCAGAGCTTAAATGGTTAATTCTGTTCTTCTAAGTTGTGGTAAAATTCCTGTAAATAATGATGCTGAAATTTGCCATCTAGCAGATTTTAGATTTTAATGTTCTGAAATTGTTCCATGAGGCTCTGCTGATATCATTGCCGCATTGTTGCTATCCCATGTTTTCTGATGCCTAGTGGCCGGCGTCAGCCCCTACTTCCAGCCCTTCTACCAGCCAGATGAGCAGGGTAAGGCCATGTGTGTCCGGCCAGACATGATGGAGCACGACGAGATCCAAGAGTTCCCAGAATTCACCAAGGAGCAGCAGATGTACCTGGCACTCAGGAACCTGGTTATTGCCCTCTGGAGTACAAGCTGCAAGGTATGTTCACCTTCGCCAAGTCTTTGCCCCAAAATATGACTGAAATTGTGAGCCCACATAATTTTCACGATTCCCTTTTAACCCCTTCTCACCGGGAAGCGGTAAGAGCTGCCGTAAAAATTGAGATCCCTCAGCCCGCTTTTCAGCTATTTTTCTCGGTCCACGCTTGAGCGAACACTGTGAAAGAAGGCAGACCCTGGCTCTTGTGTATATGGTAATTGGTCTTTGTGTGTAGCCCAGAAATGAAAAGAATGAATTTAAATCATAATCACCAGCTTCACATTAGTCCTCACTTTGAAAAGAGGCAAGGGGAATGTGGAAGCCTGAGTAGAGCTGCATGCCACCGAACAATGAGCTTTTTCACTGTGTAATTCAAAACGTGCAGAGCATGCAGGGCCACAAACCGAGAATTTGCGGTGTGGCAGGTGGCCTTCGTAGCCGAGCGAGGCTGGAATTCTCAGAGTCGGTTTTCAGAGAAAAGTCCCGACGTCAAGGGGTTAAATTCAGTAGTTTGCAATTTGCACTTTAAATTCGGTTTGAACCATTACAGGTCTTCCAGCCTAGCAAACGTAGGTAGGAAAGGTACCTTTTTACAAAGGCAATAATAAATAACATTTGTAAACTTAAAGCACTTTTCCCGATATATTAGAGTTCAGTAGAGCATGTAATGTGACTGCCTTTGGAATTTCCTAGGAGTTTTTGACAGTGGAGAAATGCAAACATCATCTGGTAGTCCGAGGGCTGATCAGAATTCGCTGCGCCCAGTTGTTGGTACCCATCATCCACTTCCTCTCTCGGAAGGGTCTCATCAATACAGGCTTGCTCAGAGATCCACCAGGTGGGACGTTGTTACCACCGGAATTCAAGCAAGTAAGTCCTGGCTTCAATTGCCATCAAAACCTTTCGAAATACCAAATTCGAATGTCTAGGTGTGTGCTTACTAGAGTATTTAGGTTTGTGTTAAGAAAATACAGTCTTAAAGTGTCCTTTTCAATGTTAGTCACCTTCCGGAATGTTTCAGAGGTTCAGGGTTCGATTCCCTGTAGAGTGTTTATAAGGTGTTTGGTCACAATTGCTTTTGTTCTTCTGATCCTCAAGGGTCCAGTGGTCATCATTGGAGCAGGCGCAGCAGGCTTGGCGGCCGCTCGTCAGCTGACCAACTTTGGTTGTCAAGTGACAGTCTTGGAGGCACGAGACAGGATTGGAGGTCGTGTCTGGGATGACGACAGCCTTGGCGTGTGCGTGGCCAAAGGGGCACAGACCGTCAACGGTTGCATCAACAATCCAATCTCACTAATGTGCGAACAGGTAACATTGTTTATGGGCATTTTCTTGCTCGCGTTTGATGCTTCTGTTTCTAATTTCAGTGGCAAGTTACATTTCTCTCCGGCGAAAATCAGCCTTGAAGCTTCTGTAAAAACTAGCGAATACCCAAGTCCAGTCAGTGTTTGTTATTTTAGAACTTAATATAAACAACTCATTGTCTCTGTTCACCATTTTTCTATTGTTTCTACAATTCTAAATTTGATATCTTATAATCACCTTTGCCCTGTCTCAGGCGGGTCTGAAGATGAAGCTCATCCAGGATAGATGTCATCTCCTGGAAGGAGATGGCAAACTCATCGATGCCTCCCTGGACCGAAGGGTTGACTTCCATTTCAATGCCATGCTGGATGCCATAGCAGAGTGGAGGAAGGACAAGACTCATTCTAATGATGTTGCCTTGGGAAGTAAGCTGATCAGATGAGCTGGAGAATTCAACGATTTGTTGTATTTGAGAAGTTGGTGTGTGAGAATATCTCAAGCACCAGACGATTGACAGTCCAAAAACTGGAGCGTAATTTTTTGTTTAGGGAAATAGGTCACTTCAACGGTTTTGTCTGCAGGAAACCCAATGAAGCCAAAGTTTATGTCATTTTACTTAATTTTGACAGAGAAGCTTTTCGAGTTCCACCGGATCTTCATGGAAGAGACTAGTCTGACTTTCACTCCGACCGAAAACAGATTACTTCAGTTCCATATCAGCAACCTGGAGTATGCCTGTGGCTGCAATTTGTCCAAGGTAACTAGTGAGGAGATGTGCTCTGCACGTTATCTTGGTTCCTTCAAGACGGCTCTTGCATGTTGAATAGTATCATTGACGAGGCTAGTATTTGAGGAACTAAATGGCTTTTGGTGGCTAAATGACATTTGCTGTAGATATAATTTCCGTTTGCTAGCATCAGTATTGCTATCACACTGGTGTGTCATACTTGCAGTTCTAAATTATAACATTTTGTGCAATGATTTGAAGGTCTCGTCGTTACATTGGGACCAGAATGAGACCTTTGCCCAGTTTGCTGGTGACCACACCCTGCTTCCCGACGGCTACTCGGCAATCTTCAACCAGCTGGCTGAGGGACTGGACATCAGGTTGGGTCAGGCTGTGGTTAGTGTGGACTACTCAGGACAAACCACGGTGGTCACAACACGAAGTGGGAAAGAATTTAAGGCTGCCAAGGTTGGTCATTTTGAAATTATTAGTTGAACTTGTAATTGGGATTTTGTTGGATCAGATTTCACCGGCAACCAAGATATCAGTTCTAGATCTGATTTTCATTCTGCATTAACCACTTGATGCCGAATGACGTGTAAATGCACATAGTTTTCCCTATTTGTTCCACGGAGGATGTGTACTCTTGTTCAAGAATTCTTTTCTCATTTCTGCTGTTGGCGTATTAACGCCTGGTGCGTTGTTGGGTCCAATTGCAATCTTGAAGGCTTTGTGGGTAAAAGACCTGCCCCCCAGCAGCTTTTTTGGGTAAGAAAAATCCGACATTAACTAGTTAATGATTGTATAGCTGAGTTCTCAGAACATTCAGGAAAAGAATGTAGAGCTAGGGACTTGATATATTACAAAGATTGTAAGAGAGCTTGTATTCAAGCAAGCAATATGCCACTTCATCAGCAGTTTCTCTCTATCTTTAGGTTCTTGTAACTGTACCCCTGGCCATACTTCAGCAGGGCCTGATCGACTTCCACCCTCAGTTACCCACTATAAAGCAGCAGGCTCTTCGCAATCTAGGAGCCGGTATCAGTGAAAAGGTATTTCTGTTTGAAAAAGAATAGATATCCAAAGATACAACCAATTTTGCCAAAATTGCTTTCAGAAGGATTTGATTTTTCCCTTAAAGGGCAGGGCCTCATTCTCAATTTCTGGTTTTTTTTCCAGATTGCTTTGAAGTTTCCTCGGAGCTTCTGGGGCAAGAAGACGTTCGGATCAGATTACTTTGGCCACACCCCCTCTATCGACGACAGACGAGGCTACTTCAGTGTGTTCTATGACATGACGCCAAATGTAAGTTTTGATTAGAAGGGCAACCATAGATTGTTTACATTGATTATCCTGATTGATGATTGGTTGAATGATTGATTATTGTTTATCAGAGCAAAGACTGCCACGTCCTGATGACAGTACTGAGTGGTGATGCCGTTGAGAAGACCAAAGATCTGACAGATGAGCAGATAATTGCTGACTGCATGACCTGCCTGCGAGGACTGTTCCCTGAAGAGGTAACTAATACACATATTGAGGTCAGAGGTTGACAAAGGTCATAGGTCATAATCTATAAATACTAATAATTGAATTTAGTCAAGTACGTGTAACTATTACACAGCAAAATTTGTTCATTTGAATCCAATTTGAGAACCTGGTCTCGGCATTTAGAGAAGATTGTAATATTGGTTCAGTTGATGGGCGATGTAAATTCAGAGACAGGTCTGTAGATAAAAAAATCACACCATGCCCCATATTATCCCGTTTCCTTCACCCCACACGCATGTCACTCATTAAAATCCAGCCATCTTATCTGGTTTGTAGGATGTACCTGAGCCGATGAGTTATTTTGTGACGCACTGGGCCAAGGACCCAGATGCACAGATGACCTACAGCTATGTCAAGACCAGCGGGCACGGTGAAGACTATGACACCATGGCAATGGACGTCAGCCAGAAGTTGTTCTTTGCAGGAGAGGTAATACTAATTCTTACCATGATGTGCACCTGTTAAAGCTTTTCTTAGGAGAAATGTTGACTGCAAGGCTACTCCGAGTGGTGGATATAACAGGCAGACAAGGCAGGGCGCAATTTAGGGCCGGAGGAAATCGGTTGACCTTGATTTGAGACAGACAGGGGAAAGGAGGGAAAAAAAGAGATTCTGGTCGGGAGGTCCACAGTGACGGTATTGTGAGAAAGGAAACCTGAAGAGCATTTTCTGTACCAGAATTTAAGGGATTTTTGTTGAGGGGTTGTTATGTCCATGTCCCGATAATATTCGGCTAGGGCTAGCTTCCACACGCCCATGGAAAATGACTGCCGTCATGGGCATAAATCCAAGGAGGTGAGGGGGGGACATCCCCCTCAATTGTTTTTTGGGAGGATGAGCTGTTTTTGTGGTGAAGAAATATTGACGTGGATAGTGAAGAGTTTTATGGACTTTTCAGCAACCAAAATGACTTTAAAAAGGGAGAGCAATAAAAAATATGCCAATTTGGTTTTTGCAAGGGCTGAATACCATAGAGCAAGGACCCGTGTACACCTGTTATCATTAACATCGCCCCCTTGTGTCTTATGGTGTAAGCACCCCCAGCCGCTTTTCAAAGTTCCTGGCCCAAATTCACACCAGTGGCTACAGTGTCTTGCTGGTGGCTCTAACACCTGTAGGGGCAGGAAATTCTGACACCCTCAAGGGTGGTGGCGGTCTCTGAGCCATGCACATTCTGACAGTAGAATTAATGACATGATTGGTCATTTGGGAATGTTGATCTCCTCACCAGTTTGACTTTGTTGCACCATTTTTCAGGCTACAAATCGTCATTTCCCTCAGACTGTGACGGGGGCGTACCTCAGTGGAGTCCGGGAAGCCACCAAGATAGTCTCCTGCTGATAAACACTGTCGGGCACATGGAAGCATACAGGGAGAGAGTCTTTGTGAAAAGGGTGGAGATACCATGATGTATGGGGTGTTGTCACATCCAAGTGTAAATTTCAAATGAGCGTTTGTAAACAATCTCCTTTCCAAAAAATTCCTACAAACTAGATACAGAAATCCTCGAAGCATGATATACCTCATGAAGGAGGAATTACCCTCGCAGAAAGATAGTGTGACCTACAATGCTTCCTTTGTTCTATTTTAAGTTCCGCCCACAGGCAGTTATAGCCCCCTCCCTTATTACATGTACTCCACATCTCTTCCTGCACTTCCTAAACTCGTTCCTATAAATGTGGCAGTGCTGCTTTTTGAAATTAGCTACCTCAACAAATTAAATCCTTTTTTTTCTGTTGAATAATGCCAAAATGGTTTGCAATTTCTGTATCTTTGTTGTTTCAGTATACATTAGGACTAATGGTGGTGTTTTGTGCTGCAAATTGCTGGCAACTGTAAATACTGTGAATGGTTTGCAAGTTTCTTTTTCATTTCTCACAAAATATTGAATATTGATTCATTTCCTTATGGCTTGGCCTATTGGTGTAAAATTATTCACATTTCATGAATGGAAATGCAGCAATTTTGTGCTGTTGAAATTAGCATTGCTCAATTGGATATATGCTGTGGTGACGATCGTCTGGGCTAACCTGTACGGCATCCCAGATCTGTGTTTTTGTGAAAGAGTTTGCATAAGATTTTAGGAAAGTATTATCTTTTAGCTTGCCTTTTGAAAACGACAGAAATAGGTTGCATTACGAAGGATTGATGGTTCTTTAAAAATGGCAAAAACAGGCTGATGTAGGCTGATTTGATTTTTTATCACTGCCAGGGCTCACTAGTTTTGTAAAGTTGATGTAACGTATCAGACAGAAGTAACCGTTGTTTCCTTCAGTTTTTGTATAGTACTAGTCATATGTGTACCATTGTTCAACTGTCTGTGCCAGTATTGTTGTTAAGGCTGACACAAGTCATCAAGCCTCAAGTCACAAACTTCTCAAATATCCCACGAGCTAGCTTCTCTTTACAAGTCCTTGATGACACTTTCACTGGTCGTGTGAAAGAGTGGACTATGCACAAAAACTAGGCTGCGCTAGTGTGAGTGCTTCAAGCTCTAATGGGAGGTATTGGCTGACAAATCTTCAGTGCTTCCTGAGGTGTCTGGTTCTACCTGACGAAAAAAAAGATGCTGCTGCTACTGTTTTCACTTGCTTGGATCAGATGGAAATCAATCCGGTGCACTTCATCTCAGCCTTGGACCGAATTAATGTAGAAAATGGCTTGAGAGAAGCTGTTGGGTTTAAAATACAGGCTTCGACGTGGTAGCCATCTTGTGGGGCATTTTGTTTTTTATTTCACATGCTCTGCACAAAGGTGGTTTCCCTATGTTCAAGAACTGCCATGCAAGATGGCCGTCATGCAGAGCCGCTATTGCAGGTTGTAAGCTGAAGGACATTTTACCACTCTTGGCTTTGTCAGCAGCTCCAGTCCCATGACTGAAGATTGGACTGACACACTGAGGGATACTGGCAGTAAGATCAAGTCCCCTCATACAACTCCAGGACGGTGGTTATGCAGTTGGATTACGCTTGTTCATTCAAAGCCTTTAAATGGTGGAGTGTGTGAGACCAAAGACAACAGCAGAAGTGAAGCCAAGGTCGCAAAAATTACCTTTGAATATTTGCATTGATGTAATGTTTTAATGTGATGTTTTACTGTTTGTGTCTCTAGTGCTGCAGAAATGTACAAAGTTTGAGCAAAGATGTAATACTTAGTTGTATTTATTGCAGATGTGAGAAGTGATTCTTAATTTCTTGTATGTAGTCATTTTTGTTTCATGTCAACGAGAAATGTGGCAACTTTTTCAGAAAAGAGTCGGGGGGGACGGCTAACAGTGATACTTTTGCATGCAGTTCACAAGATGCATCTGTGCGCCAGTGTTGTGTGAATAGCAGTGATGTCATGACACTGGCTACATTTGCTGTATTTTGCTTTGACCATTTCAGAGTAAAACAAGTTTGTAAGCAGTGGCATAGCCAGGGGGGAGTACCCCCCACAAATTCCCTGGTGCCCCCCACTGAAAAACAAACAGAGGAATGGATATTGAATAAGGCTAACAAAACTTGCCCCCCCAAAAAACACACCACTGAAA
>NW_019091398.1:476499-550380 GCF_001949145.1 Acanthaster planci
GGAAGAATACAGCTTCTTACTTTGGTTTTACATACCTGTAACTGAATTAAGACATATTGTCTGTTTGGTGCCGTACTTCAGCCGGAAATTCCTTTAGCTTTTTCTGGGCCCACCCTATTACAATTCCTTGATTAATGTTAGCCCGCTGGGGAAGAACTGTGACTGGAACATGGTAATGGATAGTGGTGTTCTTTTGGAGAAAGATTGAAGCCCCAGTTCGGCTTTGGTGATAGTGACACGACAATCGTTACTTTGCACCACCGCCACTGCTTGACTCAATGATCTGCCATTTTATGAGTACATTACAGTCTGTGTGTTCCAATTCTTTTCTCTTTTGCCATGCCTCCACTACTGTTTTGTCGTGGTGTACATGTACTTGAATTCACATTGGTTGGCTCTGCAAGTGAAATGCCATTTCTTAATGTAAATTATTAGTCTTCATAATCTCCCATTAATCAATTTATGGAGCAAAGAAAGCAAGTCTGTCTAGAGTAAATCAGGCTCGCAAGGCTGGTGTTTATCTCTGAAATTTCAAGTTTTGGCCATACATTGTAAATGTCTACATTACTTTTTTCTAGTGTCGGGTGGTATTGAGTACAGTATATATACATGTACAACCTGCTACTCTTTCCACGAGCTTCCACATTTGTGTTTCCTTAACGTGATATTGTGTGAGAAGGCCCTATCACAAACACCACAAACGTATGGTTTCTCTCCGGTATGGACCCGCTGATGGGACACTAGAGCATATCTCTTGATAAAGCCTTTCCCACAAGTCCCACATTTGAAGGGTCGGTGGTTCGTGTGAACCTGAAGATGGTGAGACTTGAGGGTGTGCCGATGGCCAAAGCCTGTGCCGCAAATTTCACAGATGTGCTCTTTCTCCTTTGTGTGGACAATCTGGTGTCTTTTCAAATGGTGTGGTTTCCTGAAGACGTCGCCGCAGATGTGACACAGATGTGATTTCTTGTCTGTGTGAGTCTGGCGATGCTCCCACAAATGGCTATACTTGCCATAAGCTTTGCCGCATGTCTCACAAATGTATTTTTTCTCCTTGCAACCTTTCTCAGACGTTTTGTGGAGCTTTGAGTGTTCCTTCAACTTGTCCTTGCTCTGGAAAGCTTCGCTGCAAGTTTTGCAAACATATTGTTTAGGTTTGGCATGGATCACCTGATGAACCCGGAACTCAGCTTGTCCTGCAAATGTTTGGCCACAGTTGCCACAGTGAAATTTTTTCCGGGAGTGGACTTTTATATGCAACGTCAACGTGGATTTAGCTGAGAAAGCTTTGCCACAAATTTCACAAACAAAAGGTCTTTCTCCAGTATGTGTCCTTTCGTGCTCTCTTAAGTGGCCAGAATTTGAGCTGCTCTTTTTACAAAATTGACACGCGAAAGCTCTTTGGTTCCCTTTCTTCATTACACTTGCTGCTTTGCAAATTTTACGTGTCTGCGAGTGTATGATCTTGTGTGTCCTCAGAACACCCCTCGTTTTAAAGGAATTGTTACAAATATCGCAAACAAATGGCCTCTCCCCGGTATGGATTCTCTCATGTTCTTTCACATGAGACTTAGTGGTGAAGCCCTTGCTACAAAACTGGCAAGCAAATGGCCGCCTATTTTCATGGTACATCTGGTGCACTTGGAGCCTATTTAAGTACATAAACTTTTCATCGCATATGTCACATGAGAACAGCTTTTCTCCAGTGTGGATCCTCCGGTGGGCAGTTAAGCAGCTTTTGAGCTTGAACGTTTTATTGCAATAGTCACAAAAGAATGGTCTCTTATCAGAGTGGATTCTCTTATGGTCCTTGAGGTTGCGATCAAATTTAAAAGATTTGTTGCAGATTTCGCAAATGAACGGCCGGTCACTGGATTGGGCATTCTGATCATTCATCGGTGGGTTTGTGCCTGCTGTCCTTTTACTTTGATGCATCGTGAGGTTGCCGCCCCCAAATTTGTCTTTGTGAGAATTTGATGAGTCAGTGTCTTGTGAGTCAAGACTGCTCGCAGGAGATGCTGGTGAGCCAGGCTCATCACTCTGAGCAGTCTTCTCATCCTGTCTGGTTTGACTGACTGGCTGGAACAGTTCCTCATCAGAGGTGCATTTCTTTGTGGAGACACATCTACCCATGTGTTTCTTTAAATTGCCTCTTTGTGAGAAGGCTCTGTCACAAATATCACAAACATATGGTTTCGCTCCACTGTGAACCCTCTCGTGAACTTTCAAATTGCTTTTACTTGTGTAACCCTTGCCGCAGGTTCCACAAACAAATGGTTTCTCCCCTGTGTGGATTCTCTCGTGCTCTCTTAAGTGACCCGAGTTTGAGAAAGTCTTCTCGCAAAACTGGCAGGCGAAATTTCTTTCAATTCCCTTTCCGCAACACTTTTGTTTCCTTATTGGAGTAATCTGTGAGAAGGCTTTGCCGCAAGTATCAAAAACGTATGGTTTCTCGCCAGTGTGGACCCTCTGGTGCACAGTCAAAGTGCTATTGGTTGCGAAAGCTCTGCCGCAAGTTGGACAAGCAAATGGTCTTTCCCCTGTGTGGGTTCTTTCGTGATCTCTGCAATGGCCTGAATTGGAGAAGGACCTGTTGCAAAACTGGCAACCAAAGACTCCTTTGTTCCCTTTTTTTGAGACACTTAAAGCTTTAGAGTTTCCCTGCATTTTCTCAGGTTTGTCTTGTGTGCGACTGGTTTTGAGGGCCTTCCCTTGCTCATTGTTTGACTCTCTGTGATGACTCTGTGCACGCACAGAAATGTCTGCTTCCTGAACTTGAAGTGAGTTTGGCACAGTGTTACTTGTCTTGTCTTTCTCAAATTTAACCACATTCATTGGCAGTTCACAAACTTGTTGGGCCGACTTGGTCATCTCAGTGGACAGGGTATTGGAATTTGTTGTCTGCTGGCAAATTTCCTCCTCCGTTTCACTCAGACGTGTTGTCTGGGGGTCACTCCTTTCACCGTTTCCCTGAAAATTCAACAATTTTGCCTGTGAGTCACAATTCCAGAGAGCTGCCATCTTGGATTTTAAGAAACTGGATCACAGACTGAGATTTGTTGTCTGCTGGTGAGTCCTTTTGCTTCACTCTGATGTGCTGTCAGCATTATCATTCCTCTCGATGTCTCTGGTACACGAAAAAAATGACAGAAATTATGCAATTAAACCTGTACATCTGCTGCCATCTCTGACTTTGAAAATATACAAGCATGTGCGGTTTTCAAATTCTCTGCTATTCCATGTACTTGTGGTGCATAGACTGGTTTCTGAAAGAGGATGAAAGCTATTAGTACGACTGATAACTAGGAAGCTAGTTACATTGATTTGGGGAACTTTGAAGCCTTCCAAAGTCTCTGCTGTGTAGAAATTTCTGTCACACACCACAAAAGATATTTAATGAAGTGTAAACTTTGGTGCAGAATTATAATGACTCAAGTCAATGACTCAACTTGAGTCTGACTCGAGTCACAACTTTTGGTGACTGGAGATGGTCTTCCAGGTGCAGATCTACATTATTATGGGCAATTTTGTGTAGCATGACTAATTTGCCGATGTGTCTTCTCTGGTTGAGTGATGGGAGTTAGAGGTTATTGAGCATGGCCGTAACTGAGCTTTCTCTACCATAGTCATTGGTGACAAAGCGAGCTACTCATCTTTGAACTGCCTCCAGCTTCTGTTTGTTTTGTTTAGTGTTGGGATTCTACAAAGAGTTGCAATACTCAACATGAGGTCGACAAGGCTCTTGTACAAGCTTGAATCTTAACTTTTTGAGGGGCACTACCAAGGTTATGGCAGAGGAAACCACTCATACCATTTGCTTTGGAGACAACGGTATCAATATGAGTGTTGTATTTTAAGTCAAATGACAAGGTAACTCCTAGATCAGGTACTTGTGATGATTCAGCACTTTGAGAATGTGATTGGACAATTTAATTGAATACCCAATGGTACATGTAGATTTCCTTCTAGTGAAATGTAGTACACTGCATTTCTCAGGTTTAAAGGACATCTGCCACTCCTACTTTTCAAGCAACTGCAGGTCTCCCTGGAGGATCTCACAGTCTGCTGCTGATGTAATAGGGCGGTATACAATAACACAATTGCAAGTTGCAATTTTGTCAGACCCACAGCTCTTCCCATGATACAGTTGCATGTACAGTACATGTACATTGTATGAGGCTAATTTAACAGCAATGTGTGAGGCACATGTAGGCCTAGATCTTCTGGATGAATACTCTGAAAAGATCTAAATGAGCATCACTCAGAATGGAACTAGGGGGTTGTTCATTCCAGCTGAAGATGGTTTTGCAGTGCTATTTTGAAGCTAGATAACGTCTCAACAGACGTCTTGTGTTTTGGCAGCTTATTCCAATCTCTTGCCATCTTAGGAAAAACGAATGAAGATACGTGTAGGATTGTGACACAGACTGCGGGATCCAAGTTGATTTGTCTTACAGCTCCTAGTGTTCATTCGTGTGCGAGCTGATGGAGGTTCTTGCAAGTCAAGGAAATCTCTTATATTCAGGTCAACTCTGTGATGAATGACTCTGTGTAGCATGACTAAGCTGCTGTACCGTCTTCTCTGCCGTAGGAGGGGAAGTTTGAGCTTTTTTAGCATTGCTATAACAGAGCTGGTCCTACTATAATCTTGAATGACTGCACGCACATGAAGCACCGCCCTGCGCTGGACAGCCTCGATCTTGTGAATGTGTTTCTTTGTATGCGGAGTCCATACAGAGCTACAATAATCAAGGTGAGGTCGAACCAGACTCTTGAAAGCCTGGGCTTTTACATGGACTGGGTTAATTCCAAGCAACATCAGTCACCAAATTAATCCAGTAAACCAAATACTATGCAGTCAGGGCCTTCAAATTTAACATCATCCCGGCAAATAAAGACTGTTATCTGGTTATAGGCACTCGCTGTATCCAAAGTCTATTCGTGAGTGGAATCACCTCGACCAAGACCTACACGTATGCATCAAGACTTCAAGACGTCAAGACTTTTAAATCCAAGTTAGAAACCATTAATATCAAGACGCTGGCTTCAAAGGCCCAGTTCAACATTTAGTCACGACTTTGCACATGACCCCCCCCCCAAATGTATGCGACAACCAGCAATGGTGTTTGTACGTGAATGGACAGACACAAACTGGAGTATTACTCAGGTTTCTACGAAGAACACTATATTAGCTTTTGCTGTGACAATGTCTAGGCCTATAGGGCTACAGGCTGATTCCATTTCATGTCAGATGAAAGGGTAACACCAAGGTCATGAAGGTAGATATGATGATTTGTTCCTCATAACTTATCACCAGACAATGAACAACTATCATGAGTTGAAGACCGTTTTTTTGTGAACCGGATGATGCTACATTTCTCGGGTTTGAAATTCATCTGCCGCTAAGTTGAAAGACCTGGCACCACTCCCTTTCTAATTTTTCTAAATTCTAGCTTATGAAGGTCTTTTTGGAAACTTGTTTCAATGTGTTTCGACTGGGTCCAGATTTGTTGCAGATTTCCTTCAAAGTGCATTTATAACTTATACTTGTAATTGCTCTCAAATCATCTGTGAGTGAAACCATTGGTGATACTGCATGAAACTAAACAATGATAACAGAATATTTGGCATACCCCCAGTGGGGTCCGACCATCCGACGTCCGCCCGCTCCTACTACATACAATGAGCCATCCCAGGATATATAGGGAGTCTCGTAAACTGGCCCCCAGTCTGGGGCCGGCTAGGCCTAGACTTGCTTAAGTTAAAAACGAGATTGACATTTTTTCCAAGCTTAAGATTCAACAAGGCTTATTGACATTTTTTCAAGCATAAGAATCAACAAAGCTTATGTTGAAAATGTTATCTGCTCCTAAAAATTGTTTTCTGTACCTTTAGCCTCCTTGGTGTCTTGAAATTTCGAGGGCAAACTTGGAGCAGGGTAGCTTAAAATGGCTGGCTGCCACTCAGCTGCATGCCACTAGTCAGCGACGGCTGTTGTATGTATGTTCTGTCCCAAGATATCGAAAAGCGTCGAAGGCGCTTCTCTATCATCACATAATGCTTCATTATTGAGAACGAAGATGCGCGCCGTGCGCGCCCGCTACAGCACGTACATGTACACGAACATGTACAGTACATGTACTGTACGTGTACATATATATTACATTATGTACATGTACAAGCATGGAGGTAGGATGCAGCTACCATCGGAAAGATCTTGAGCGATCTTGCTCAAAATTGGCTCCAACATTTCAAGACAACGACAAATAGAGAGCCAAAGGTACCGCATATAATTTTCAGGGTCTGGTAACAATATCAGTTGACTTTACTTCAAGTTCATTTATTTATCATGCATTTAATAGCCTACATACTCTACATAATATCATTACCTGTTTATACACTGTACATGTACATCGAAGTCTGGCAAGCCACGCGACGTTCAAGTGAGAATTTCTGGCCAGCTCATTAGCATTAAAAGTCAAGGAGATTGTTTGGCCCCCCAAATGGTGAGATTGTGTAAATCCTTGCCAGGATCAACTCCCTGGGTTTTTGAGCTTTCATATGAGAGCAGAATGGCTAAAAACTACGGTTGGAAAATGGTCCTAAGTGCCCGAGAAAGTTGAAGGTTGCCATTTGAAAAATGGCTTCAATCAGTCTTCGGAAAAATCACTTTTTGGGGGGTGAATTTGTTTAGTGGGAATGATTAAAATTGTAATTGGTTGACCCACAAAAAATTGAAAAGAAATTGAAAGATTAGTGACCAGACAAGAATATCATTTGTGTTTCAGAAGTTTCAGGGATGTTGGCGTACATGTCAAGTTATTGGGCCCTGAACAGTGCTGATTTTACATTGTTTCCAATGGGGCTTGAATTAGTGGACTGTACCCATGTATGTGCGCATGATATGTGACCCCAGGCCCCAACGCGTCATGATCAACACGTCTTATGCCCCGACTGCACATGGGACACTCCTGCGTGTTTCATTACAGGACCATGTTCCTCCACAAGATAGAGTTAACCAAAATTAGTTAGCAAAATCTAGGCACGCGTACTGTAGTTGAATGTAGGAGGCATCGAAAAGTTAGTGTTATGCATGTATTGAGCGTAAACGGCCGGATTTCGACAGATTTTGAAGTTGGAAATATCACTGAAGCCCCAAAAGTTCACCTTTGGCTTTCAAGAGAGCCAGGAGGTGGTGATAGATGTATTTTTGGTGAGTCTTTGGAATATTTGAGATACATAAATGAGCGAGGGCGCTGTTTATTTGGAACTCATGATCATGATGATATGATGTGGCCTACTGTAGGATTTATTACTGTGATTAAGTTTGTCTTTTTACGCAGGCTGTAGCGCCACTATTTAATTTCAAACTTCAATTTTTTTGGAAATTCAAGCAAAGCCAGCTTTTCATTCATTGAAATAAGGCACGGTTTCGATTAAGAACAAACATTTTATTGAAATGTGAATTTAAAGCTTTTCAGTTAAGATCCACACTCATTTTTCATGTTTTTGTGTACCAAAAAACCCACAGTTTGCTCTGCATTACACATGTACAAAAAACATCTCGAAATATCCCCATTTCAAATCAATTTTTCTTTGCTTTGCAGAATCCGATGGCATCCAGATTTACATCAAAATGTTTCTTATGACATCTTTCCAAGTTGCTTCTAAATGAAAACAGAAAAAATAGTTGAAAAATGTATGAGCCTCCCTATGGCAGTGCCACTTTACTACATGTAGATATCTATTGTCTGAATGTCGTGGAGTGTTAGTGTGGGTGTCTGCCACTTCACCCCATTTCCAGTTCGCCCCACTGATTATCATTTATTCTGTCCTTTTGTAAGGCCATGAGAATGAACACCCCAGATTTCCGTCTGGACAATTTTGAAAACCCAAGAGGCTTTTTATTATTATTCATTCATTAGTTGGTGTGCATATCGTACATCAATAGCGAGTACGTATACATGCAAAGGGAACCAACCTTGCAAGTAGACTAGCTCTCAGTCCATCTTGCATTACGCCATTGTACGTAGGTGCACTACTAACTCCCGATTTACTGTGCAGCCATTTTTAACCATTCCCACGGGAAAAACAACAATTTTTCTGAAATAATAACTTTTGGGAAATGATGACATTGTTTGGCAGCTGTTTCAGGGGTGTGTTGGCAGTGGAGTAGATGCAACAAACAAAAAAATCCAAATTTTTCGGCAAGACCCTAAAATTTTTATAGGCAAGTTAGAAAAAACAAATTTACTGAATAAGTGGAAATTCAAATTATGTTTACATGTACATGTATGTACAACCAGATTACTCAGTGCACTAGATTGTATTCAAATTTTACTTGCAGAAAGCTTATTTTGGGTGCATTTTAAAGCAGTTCTTTGTGCACTACACTAAACTTTCCTTGGAACTTTGTGTAAAGTCTGTGAACTCAAGATTTAGGAATGGAATGTTGAGAGTTTCACTTATATCTGGGGTAAAAATATTGCTGCAGCAAGGTACTAGAGGTAAAAAATCAAAGTATGCCACATAATAGGGTGACATCATTTCACATTTCGGGTACATCAACAATACCACACTTCCAACCTGACTCCTGCTTTCCACTAGTGTGGCCAGGATACTGGTGTGCTTTATCCAAGAGGAGTGTCCTGGCTACAGTAGTGGGGCTAACTCCTGCCATGTCTGTTGTGTGAGCACTGTCAAACTTACAAGGCAGACGCTGTTGAGCAGAGCTTGATATGAATTAGAGACAGAACTGAGGCTTGGGTTACCATGGTTACTTTTTGCCTTATTTCTTCAGTATTTGCAGATTGGCAAGTCGGCATGGCAGCTCATCAAGATGACGATACAGCCGAGAAAATGTTGGACCACGGTGACAGGAGTGAGCAGGACGATAACTGGACTGGGTCTGAAAGTGACAGATGCAGCATGGAGTCCGAGAAGGGGCCATTCTTTTGTGAAGTTTGCAACGTAACCCTGAAGACACTGGCTACCTTCAAGTACCATGAATCAAAGACCCATACAGGCATCAGACCCTTTGTGTGTGACGTTTGCCAGAAGGCATTCAAGACTGCGGGTGTCTTAAAGGACCATATAAGAATCCACACTGGAGAGAAACCATTCAAGTGTGGCATTTGCTGTAAAAGGTTTAGATTTTCATCTGTGCTTCGAGTTCATCGCATGGAACATGACAACATCAAACCGTTTGCATGCAGATTTTGCCACAAGGCTTTTAGATCGTCATCACATTGTCTGGACCATGAGAGAACTCATACGGGGGAGAAACCGTTTCTCTGTTCCACATGCGGCAAAGCTTTTAAAACTAAGACCCACTTGAGGGAACACTGTAAAATCCACAACAAACTGAAGCATAACAGCCAAGAGCAGAGTTTATCATATCTCCCTGAGCAGCAACCAGAGAGAAGTGCAACAAGAAGTATTGTGGTCACGACCAAAACCAGCACAAAGGTTGCCAACGTGCCCATGTGTCAACACAAATCCAAACGCCGGGTTTGCAAATTTTGCAGCAAGCGCTTTAAGACATTTAGCTACCTTAGACGACACGAGAGTACCCACAAAGGAGAGAGACCGTATATTTGTATCACTTGTGATAAAACCTTTCAGACAAAACGTAACTTGAAGGGCCACAGGAAGATTCATACCAGGAGTAGACCATCGCCTTGTAGTTCATGTACATGTGATGAGAGGTCTAGATCTCCAGTAATGCTTCAGGTACACGAGATGGATCATGACTATATTGGAAAATCAGTGTGCAAAGTTTGCAACAAGAGCTTCTCAAATTCTAGTCACATAGCACAGAGAAGAAACACTCAAAGTCACAACCCCCGGTCTAAGGCTAGTCCATTCCTTTGTGAAATTTGCAACAGGGTCTTCATCGCTGCCTACCAACTTCAGATGCACCTGGTTACCCATTCAGTTGAGAGGCCGTTTGCCTGTGACGTGTGCAACAAAACTTTCAAGATGCAAAGTGGCCTGACATCCCACAAGAGAATGCATATTGTGTGTAAGAGGGTGAAGACGAATGTTCGTGTTAAGAAAAAAACATTCAAATGTGCAGTATGCAAGGAAGCCTTCACCAGCCCAGGGCAGCTGCAAGAACACCAGCGAGTTGACACTGGGGAAGAAAGATACCCCTGTGGCATTTGTGACAAAATGTTTTCAAAACGAGGTGCCCGGGAAATTCACCACATGCTGCACAGAAAAGGTAAAGCAGGCCCCAGTGACAACAAAGCTGAGCTTCAGAAAGTGAGGAACTGCAGAGTCCAGTCCAGAAACACAGTGTACATGGGGGATGTTTGTGACAAATCTTTTGAGTGTCCTGACACAAGACAAGAACACCGGAACGCCCATAATCCCAAGAGGCCATTTGTTTGTGAGTTTTGTGACAAAAGTTTCACGACAAAGGGCAACTTGCAGACTCATGTACGAATTCACTCAGGGGAAAAACCTTTCAAATGTGATGTTTGTGACTGCAGCTTTTCATTTTATGATCATCTTAAGAGGCACAAGGCAGGGCACAACAGTGTCAAACCATTTGTTTGCAAATTCTGCGCCAAGGGTTTTTACCGTTCATGGGCACTAAAAGCTCACAAGAGAACCCACACAGGGGAGAGGCCATTGTTGTTGGACGTTGGTGGCACATAGCAGGAGCCACACGGGGGAAAAACCATATGTTTGTCCCAATTGTGGCAAAGGCTGTGCACATATTCACAATTTAAGAAATCACATGCTTAAATTGACCCAAGGAGAAAGGAGTACTCATGCTAAAGAGAAGCAGTTTGAATGTGAAGTTGGCAAGAAAGCTTTCAAGACTAAAGTCCATAGTGGAGAAAACATTTCCACCTGAGTATTCTGACGGAGAAAATCTTTTCAGTAAGTGACTGTGCAGGAGGCTCAACTGATGTTCCACATATTAAAGGAGTCATACACTTTCACTCTTTCATAGAGTTGGTTCCAACTCTATGGTTGAGAAGGATGTTGCTGGAGTTGAACCAACAACACATGAATAGTATGAAGCAGTACCTGTTTAGATACATCCTCCAAATGCATGGATTGTGAAGAGGTTAATGCGATGAATGAAGATTTGGAGGAAAAAATTTGATCATCTCTCTTCCCCCACCCATTATGTATCAGAGAGCAGAGACTATTGGAGTGTTACCCTTTTGATTAAAATTTTATCGAAAAAAGTTTGCTCATGAAGGAGAGACACAATGAGGTTATCGACTTTGTAGAAAGACCAAATTCTCTTTAGGAAAGCACCACTTACATATATACTGTAAGAATGCACAGATATGTTAACCCTCCATTGGTTTTACAGCACAAATATGCATAAGTGCCCACAGTCATTCTCTTGCATGTGTTTTCTATATAGAACTCAAACATGCACAGGTTCAGTGTGTACACAGTAGATTGCCAGCACAAAATGACCCAGGGTCTTTTGAGCAGTCCTCTTCACTGCATTTGGTTTACTGCACAATGATGCACATGAAACAGTGAAGCATAGTTGTTGGGCAGCACAAAAGTGCAATCTGATACTCCTGTGAGGGACTGTTGGTGCAGTGCACAACAAGACACAGCTGTGTTTCCTTGAGGTGTTTACCAAGTGACCCAAAGAGTGACTTCAGCATAGAAGACAAACTTTGAACAGCAACCCCTAGACCTGAGCAAGGTGACTATTTTGTACAGTTGAGCAGTGTGTTGTGTATCTTCCTGTAACGTTTTGTACTTCAGGCCTTGTTCTTTGCTTTCCATGTCTTGTACATGTAATGTAGAATGTTGTTAGGAGAAAATTAGCTTTGAAGTCCCAAGGACTTTATTATAAATGGGCATTGAATCGTCTGTCGTAAGTACCATCTGCACATCTTGGGCATGTGTTATATAAAAGTTAGACTCAACATTGAGGGCCTTTTTTGGTAGTGGATATTTTGCCGTCGCCGGCAAAAGTTCAGAAACGATATTCCGCTGATATTGGTCTATATTTACATGTATGACGTCGTCGTTGTTGACATACATGGTCCCTAACGTGGCGCGGCCCCTGTAGCGTGGCCCACTTTATTTTTCTTCTGTATTAAAAGCAAAATTTCATCTCAATTATTTTTATAGTAAGTGAAATTTGATCAAGTTCTAGTATTCCCGTGCATAAATTTCAAGTTTCTGTTTCTCTTTCAAAGTTCAGATAAAAAGTTTATTTTTCCGATATTCTTTCTCGTGCAAAAATGAACTCTTAAAAGGCACCCAAAATACATGTAACGGAGTAGTTTTATTCAAAAGGGCCTATTAGAAATTGAGTATGTGAGTGTAAATAATTATATTTTTGGAATTTAGCGACTTTGAATAACCTTCTAAATGCAATGCAAGATTTTCTGAAATGGTTTTAAAGTGCGCCATGTCAGGAAATTTGAAGTTTTCCAGTAAAAATGTTGGCATCGTGGTGCGCCACGTAAGGGGATTGCACGGTCAAGCCTTTCATATTGTGAGCACACACCAAGTCGGGCACCAGTGTCAGTGACTACGTTCTGGTGAGAGACTTAGGCTGCATCCGAATCTGTTGTCTGGAGCCAGGTCTAGGTCTTTGCTCCATTGGAGAGGCGTGGACAATAGACCTAGCCGTAGCTCTGGAAGTCCGTTTCGGATTCGGCCTCAGTCAGTCCACTATATTGTCGGTGTCACTGTTATAACCTAACCGGTGAAATAGCTATCGACGGGTACTGCCGGAAGCCTTGACTCCATAAATTATGGACCGGTCCATAAGGCTACCGGCAGAATATTGTAATATTGGAACTTTTGCTGGCGACGGCAAAATATTCACTTTTTTACAAATCCAATACAAAGATTCGAATATCTACAGTGATTGAATTGCATTGTTATGTAAAAATGCTAATAAATTATATTAAAAAACCACAAGTCAACTATAATGTGTGTGATTGAATTGGTGGTGTAAATTTGTACCTGAAATTGGAGGAGGCCGGGAGTGGAGGAGGAAAGGTGTGGGACGACTTGCCCGGCCATGAAAATTTTGAAAATGGGGCTGGGGTGACTCCATGTGACTCTATAGTGGTCGATGTTTATGATAGGGATGTACATCTGTAAAACATTACATTCGTGCAGAATCTTGCATCAAAATGACATATTACTGGCTTTTACTATATTTCGATTTTTTTTATTGATATTGAATGCATTTTAGTCGTTGGGAAGTCCAAAATCTTCTTTATACTCTGCTTTAATTTTTTGCTCACCTCAAAAAGGGGGGGGGATGATTTCATTAGCCCACCCCTCCACCCCATCAAAATGGGTGGTTGCGTGTGTGGGGGGTGTATTCGCCCTTATCACCCGGGATTTACGCCCATGGATTGGAGGTAAAGGTAAACGTGATTAAAGGGGTTAATGAAAGAATTTATTGGATGGCCGATTGTAGGTAACTCCGCGCACTTTCCACTTGGGTACAGCACAAAGTGGAAAAAAGAACCACTAAAATTGAAAAGAAAGCGAAAGATGAGGAAATCATCTTTTATGTGTGTCTTCAACATAAAAAACCTCGAGCATTCTTCCCGTATTTTGGAAGTGGAGGAACCTGTATATTGGTTTTCACAATTGTCGATGGCAGCTATACGGTCCACGAGTATCGATAAGAGTATCGAGGACTCTGAATCGCCTCTTTGGACATGGTTGGTGCGGATCATAGAGTGCGAGTACCCTTCATAAAGTTGATTTGACTTAAATTAGCTGGTATCCCAAATCAAACTTCCTCAGATTTCACCTCCAAAACTGCCCCTAAACAGTGTGAAGCCAGCTACGCAGCTAGTCTTCACTCCTCGTGGAAGCTAGGGCTGTAGACTTAGAATCCTCCAGGTCTATACTTGGGCTGACTTGAAAAAAATCCTCCAGCTATTAAAAGCCACGATTATTATAGGCCTACGTACATGACGTATAGCCCTTCTCGTTAACCTGCAGTCGGCGACGGTTTTCCCATCGCGTGTTGCAGTGGGCATGTGCGGAAAAAAATCGCAATTCACCAACCCTCACACCAGACTACGCCCTTAATGTCTGAAATATGAACGGGATGTTAACAGGGAACACGACCAAACAGGTGCTGTCTGCCGTTCGTGATCACTCGTCCGGCCAGAATGATCGTAGCTTCGCCATTATGTACGTGTGCTGTACATGTACTTTTATTGCAGTGATCGATAGACATGATAGAAGAGTACAGGCTGTGTACGCATATACATGTACACGCGACATGCATGTAGCGCCATCTTACCAGGTGCGGGGTGATACAGGATTATCCGAAATAGTTTCGTATTGGTAAGTTAATTTAAAAAACGAATGTCATTTATTGGTTGTCAGAGACATGAGAGATGTGTATGATCATGATCTAACGTCGAACTATGCACACAGTAGTCGTACTATTCACCATAGCCCGGGCAAGCAATACCCGTAGGCTAGCCCCACTAGTGGCACAGACTATCACTCCCGATGGATCGGGCGAACGAGTGCGAGTCCGTGCCACACTAGTGGGGCTACCCGTAGGCCAGCTGTGGGACAAAGTCGGCTTTCATTTATTTCTTGTAAGCCAAATCATGGACCACTGAGTTATGGGGACATTCTCGCTGAAGTCCCCACGTTTTCGGTTCCCACAAAATTGGTGAAATGACAAGTGTTTGTCTCCTTCCTCCATGGTCTCACATCGTGGGTGCATGTATGCTGGAAGGAAAATGGTGGAATAGGCCTACATGTGATATCATGCAAGTGCTACATGTAGGTGGCCTACATGTACATGCACCATTATGTACTTGTAGATGTGGAGAGTCATCAATCGGGGTGTAATTGCTGTATTTTTCAAATGCCGGATTTGGTCTATTTGTGATTTCACATGCCACACAATAGTCTACACATTGCCTTTTTTAAAACATTCCTTTTGGTCATGAACTTGAGAACAAAAGGCCAACTGAAGCTGAAATACATTTAGCCTGGGTAAATTGAGCCCAAGTAGGGCCTAGGGCCTACTGGTTATGCTCATATCTGATGAATTGCAAAATCATGATAAAGGCTTGAACCAAATATATGCCTTTTTCTTATGATGGAATCTGCCAGATTTCACTCTCTGTATTGAGTTTTTTTTAGCAGTTTGTCACCTTTGATGGGTAGTGCAAGGCACAGCCTTTATGCAGTGTACCAACTACATGTACTTGCAACAACAAAATCAGTGATGCCATGGTGTTGGGTTTTTTGGAAAGATATCGGTTTGGTGGCAAAAGGCACGGAGTACATGTATGTGGAAATAGTATGCCACATGACATGGCATAGAAGGCATAAAAGAAGACAAAGATAATTGAAAAACAAAAGATAACTTAGAAGGGAGTGAAGGAAATCAACAGTAGAAATGCACTGTCAAGTGGTTAGTAGTTGTGACCAGTGACCAGTAACCTAAAAAAACCCACTTTTTTGAACATATTCCACAGCAATACAGTAGATGTCGGTGTTGGTGGGATGGGTCATGTGGGTCGGTCCCAGTTCTTCATACTTGGCAGTTGGCCATGTGCCCCCCACTCAGTCAAAATTCAACAGACAAGGGCCGGTCGGAGTTTGATGTGTTGAGTACTAGAACCCCAGTAACAATCTACATGTACCGGTAGGATGGATGTTGGAATGTGATAGGTTGAGGAAGCCTGTAGTCTGTAGGAAAGTGCTCAGGGAGTTAGGGTTAATGTTTCAGACATCCACATAATTGTGTGTAGCATTTACTATATGTAATTAATTTTAATTCAATTTTATTTCCTTTTTACGTTTCAGCAACTTTATTAAAAAAGAGCTCAGGAATTAATGAATTTAGTTGATTTCCACGCCCACGAGAATTACATTTACACATGCAGATATATCCGTGACTGCACTTTGAGATTCTGCATTTATTAATTTGGCTTTCGTGATATCAGTGATGTCGTTAGTCACGAAATATACATACATCATGTACACTGTTGTTCAGAGAAATGACTAGGTATTCATACGGCATTTTACCATCTTCAAACAAGGACACCTCGAACTGCAATGATATGAGCGGGAGAGGCCAATAGAGGTTTGAAGACAAAGCTTGTTAGTCAACTGTTTTTCTTCAAGGAACTTCCATGTCTCATCACTCTTCCCCACAGTCATTACCACATTCATACTGTACCAGAAAGGTGCCTGCACGGAAATAAATTAATGCAAGAAATAACCCATTACTTTCTCATGTCTGGTTTGTTCTTATTAGGTAAATGCCATCAGACTGCCCGCATGAAAAATCTCAACTGACTGTGACTTTGGACTGTTGAGGCGAGGTTTTCTTTTGCGCGAAAGGCAATCAGAGCAAGTGTTTTTGAGAGAAGTAAAGACAGTCCTGGACTGAGGAGTCTTCCCTTTTCAACACCTCACTTCAAACCTCATCTTCCGGCTGATTTGTACATGTACACACAAAGTGTCCGGTAACTTGTTTCAAGATGCTGCAGCTTAATTGTGATGCTTGCGATGAATCTTTCACCTCTCAGGATTACCTGGAGGCTCATCAGTGTTCCCTCAAGGAGGTGGGTTCACAAAGGCAGCGTCAGGGACCTAACAGTGTCGAGAAGAAGTCCAGACCATTTGAGTGTGAACTGTGCAACAAAGCCTTCACCCAATTGAGCCACCTCAAGGAACACCAGCGAGTCCACACTGGGGAGAAGCCATTCGTTTGTGAAATCTGCGGCAAGGGGCTGTCCTGTGGCAGTGCTTTGAAAAACCACAGGAGAACCCACACAGGAGAAAAGCCTCATGTGTGCAAGATGTGCGGTGAAGCTTTCACCTTCAAACAGCAGCTGGTCGTCCATCACATGGCGCATGATAACATTAGACCGTTTGTTTGCGAAGTTTGCAACAAGGCCTTCTTGAGGAAAGGAAATCTTAAAGAGCACGAAAGAGTTCACACCAGAGAGAAACCGTATGTTTGTGACATCTGTAACAAGGGATTTTCATGTAATGGAACCCTTAATAATCATAAAAGGACTCATACGAGAGAAAAACCTTACGCCTGTGAATCTTGCAGCGAATCCTTCAGGTTTAGGTACCAGCTGACAGAACACAAAAGAGTCCATATCGATGGCATTACTAAGCCGTTTGAGTGTGAAGTTTGCAGCAAAGCATTTTCAAAACAGAGCCATATGAAGGAGCACCTAAGCACCCACAATAAACAGAAGCAGTTCATGTGTGAAGTGTGTGGCAAAGCCTTTTTAACAGCTAGTTATTTGAAGAGACACGATAAAGTGCACTCCAACAAAAGTGGATTCTTCTGTCTGATTTGTGACTTGTCTTGCTCCTCCGAAGACAAGCTAAAGAAGCACCATCTTAGAGTTCATAGTGGCAACAAGCCTTTTTCGTGTGATGTTTGCCACAAGGCCTTCTCCAATGAAAGTCACCTTGTTGAGCACAGAAGGGTCCATACTGGAGAGAAACCGTTCGTTTGTGATGTTTGTAACAGGGCCTTCTCAGCAAAGAGCATTTTAAAAACGCATCAAAGAGTTCACACCAGGGAGAAACCGTATGTTTGCAAGAAGTGCAGCAAAGCTTTCTCTTACCAACCGCAACTTCGTGTCCATATGTTGTTGCATGACAATGTCAGACCATTTGTTTGTGACATTTGTAACAAGTCATTCTTAAGAAAAGGAAATCTTAAAGAACATGAAAGAGTCCACACTGGTGAAAAACCATTCGTTTGTGGCACATGCGGCAAAGGGTTTACGAGCAGTAGCAGTCTAACCAAACACAAGAGAACTCATACAGGTGAGAAGCCCTTCGTTTGTGAAGAATGTGGCAAAGCGTTCACCTTTGCGGTGGCCCTGAAGACTCACCTTGTGTCTCATGAGGATAACCCCAAAACATTTGATTGTGACATTTGCCAGAAAAGTTTCCTGAGAGAATACCGACTGAAGGAGCACCACAAGGGATGCCACAGTCAGGAGAAATCATTCATGTGCGACGTTTGCGGGAAAGCCTTCTCATTCAGCAGCAGCCTGAAAACACACCAGAGGATCCACAGTGGAGAGAAACCTTATGCCTGCAAGATTTGTGGCAACCATTTCACCTACGGGGCTCAGCTGAGGGATCACAACTTGTGGGTACACCAAAAGACAAAGCCATACAAGTGTGAGGCATGTGATAAAGCCTTCCTGAGGAAAAAGACACTTTTGGAACACCGTCGGGTTCATACCTCGGTTAAATCGTGTGTGTGCGACCTTTGTGGCAAGGCCTTTACCCACAGCCTTCTCCTGAAGCGACACCAGAAAGTCCACTCTAATGAGAAGGCATTTGTTTGTGAAACCTGCGGCAGAAAATTTGCTTCAATGGTAAATCTTAAGACTCACCAGATGACACATTCAAATGAGAAGTCATTCCTCTGCGACACTTGTGGGGATACCTTCCGAAGAAAAAGCCAGCTTCTGCGGCACACGAGGGTGCACACCAAAGAAAGACCCTTCGCTTGTGACATCTGTGGCCGTACCTTCGCCCACATTACTACTCTTAAGTGCCATCGCCGTGGAGTTCACACGGATGACAGACCATTCAAATGTCAGACTTGTGGCAAGTGTTTTTTGCGGAAGTACGCACTGGCTTGTCATCAACGGGTGCACACGGGAGAAAAACCCTACGTTTGCGTTGTCTGTGAACGAGGTTTTGCACACAACATTTCTCTCCGAAGGCACAAATGTGACAGTACTCAGGGAAGTCAAGATTAGTCGAACTTGAAACATCCTTTGTGGCACAAAAACCTTGTGAAAGGTTTACATGCACATTCTAAAACCTAAGGTCAAATTAACCCCGAAACTGTGTTCATTTTGGCCTTACCATTTTCCATGTCCAAAAAGGACTCTCTTCTGCATTATTTTGACCGTTTTCCAGTTCATTTTGCCCTAGAAAGGATCATATTTGAACCAGAAAGGACATCTTTTGACCTGGATGGACGTTAGCTTAAGTTCCCCAAGACTTTAAAATCGCTTCTGCAATGGTATATTGAGAGACTTTTTTTTACCCTAAGTTTCCAAAAGCGAATTGCACACAAGTCTAATGGAATTCAAACATTTGGTGTACCTTAAATGAGCAGTTGAAAAATGTTCTTTGAAATGATCTGGACATGCTGGAAGACGAGCCAAAACACCACGGCATGTTTTGGCTCCAACGGGAGGCAAAGAAGATTTTTTTCCTGGAAAAAAAATACCAACCTCTTTATTGGCTTGAATTTAAACAAATTTTGCAGTAGGAGGTTATTGTTAGTACCATTGGCGATGTTGCAAGATATGTTACAGTATTAGGCTAACTACATGTGTCTCACATTCGTAGCAAGTAACTTCAAAAGAAGTGACAGTATTAACATCTGGGGCCAATTTCATAGAGCTGCTTATGCACAAAATTTGCTTAAGCATGAAAAAGCCTTTCTTAAAAAACAAAGGTCACCAGCTCAAACTCTATCTGATCTTCATGCTAACCAAAAGACAGGTAAATATGATCCCAAAACAATATACATCACATGGAGTTTTGGCTGGTTGCCTGATTTTTTAAGCAAAGTTTTCGTGCGCGTAAGCAAATTTTGTCCTTAAGCAGCTCTATAAAAATTGGTCCCAGGATGCTGTTGTTGGACATTTACATTTATTTAGATGTGTTTGATGCCTCTTGAGATGAGGCCAGACTGATGTACATTCTAAGCGTAGTTTCATGGCGATTCAAACACTGAATTGGGAACAGTTTGTGCTCAGTGGACTTTGTGTTTCTGGATCAAATTCATATGTCCTGACATCCAGGAAATAACCAGACCATCGAACGTTTTGACGAAGGGCATTTTGATATGTCTGTGTTTTCATTGTGCATACAAATTTATTTCTTTATACATGTAGATACATGTTGCATGGAATGAATATTGCTTTCAAATTGAAAACCGAGATTACACCAGAAGAACTGTCATAATGATAGGACTTAATTGTCTTTTTGACCCATAGGGGCTTTGCATGGAACCTGTTGGAAACAGCCAACTTTAATTTAAGGACATTTATTTAAATGACAATTTAACGCTTGAAATTCTGGTCAGTCATATATGTGAATAACAAGACAGTTTAGACAATTTGATCCTTAGATTCTGGAGTCGATGTTTAAGATCTGCTTAGACTCCATCACTCAGAAGACATTTTAATTATGAATGTTGTCCCATGTGAATTTTTAATTCAGGTTTTTTACCTTACATGACGTATATCCGAGAGCTTGCAGAAAAATTCACAAGCTTTCTCGGGTGGGACTCAAACCCACGACCTCCTGCTTACTAGTGCATTTGCTCATTTGTAATTCCTTGTCCTTATTAGAGCAGAAATAGAGTTCAGTTTTTATCGCCGGTTTCCAAACTCACGATGTGGCAGGGTGAAGCATTCCTACTCATTGGCTAGATGTTGCAAAGTTGATTGCCGAATAGCCTGTTAGAGTTCGTCTTTTAAAAGTCCTTCGCTCCTAAGCCTATCAAGTAGCTCCTTCATTGCTGCATCGATGGCATCCTGCGGCTCATCGAAGTGGTGTTTCTTCACCTTAATACCACTGGCGATGTCCCAAGCTGTCCCGTCATACACCCACAATTCGTCGATGCTGTGGACACGACCCTTGGCACTGTACTTGATAGCGCGTCCTCCTATTGTCACCTAGCCGGAGAACGTTTATTGAAGTTTAGTGATTGAAGTTAAGTGATTTTACGCTCAGTTCAAGTTCAGAGGATGAGATACGTGTATAAAGGATTCCTTCAAGGCTTCAACGGTCTGCAAATGTTAAAATAATTACTGCCATTTGTCGGCTTTTTATTGACTAGGACTTGATTTTTGTACATACACTGTAAGGGCCTGTTTGTTTCGCACTGGATCTCAATCACGATCCCAAATTTGGTTGGCGGTATCCGTTGGATGTACGCTGGTGTTAGTTAACCAACATCGGTCACTGATCGCGAACGAATCCGCGTGAAACAAACCGGCTCAACTTGACTGAAAAAATCCTAACCTGCCCTTCCTCGTTGAGGGCGTTGTTGAGGAAGTCCATTGCACTTTTGATTGTAGCCGGATTAAGGTTGAAAGCACCAACCATGTTGACTGCAGTGTGGGGAACAACGTGCAGGAAAACAATATCAAGTGGCAGGAAGTTATACACTGCTTGAAATGAACTGTAGCCTAGGAAATGGTTCATACATGTATATCGGATTACCACCGTGTCCATGGCCTTCGAGTTTGACGCAGAATAACGTAGCCAGTGGTTGTATACAGAATGCGCATATTAATACCCGACCCCTGTCTACATCCACATTGCTGGCTCTTTAAAATCTGTGGAATTGACCACAAAAGCTACACACTTGAATTTATTTCTTCTGTAGGAAGTCCCTTGTACATTTCAGCTTACAAAACAGTCGACATTCAAAAAAAAAACCATTGAAAGCAACTGTGTAAGCCCAATAATTTTGGGACTTGCACTTGGAGCTTTACAATCTGGAACCACGGACGTTCATACAAAAATCTGGACTCGCAATGCCCTTAATCAGTTTATGGAGATAGTTGAATCCACTAGCGGCCATTTTACCGAGCCGAATACAAAGCTTGCCTGGCAATGCCTGCCTTTAGTTCTCCCTGGCGTCAATAGAAACGAGCCAACCCGCACATTTGTATTCGGCTCGGTAAAATGGCCGCTGGTTGGCTTCTATTTCATACAAGGGCATTGCAAGTCAGGGTTTTTTTCTTATACGTCCGTGTCTGGAACTCGGGTTATTATAACCTCACTTTTGTTTTTAGCGTGATTTTGAAATTTCCAAAGGAGTTAGATAAATTCAACAAACCTGTGCATAGTGTTAGAATCACCGCTGAAGGAAGGTACATCTCCGAGTCTCTTAAGGTCTTCAGAAACACAAACAATACAAATGCAGCCTCTTTACTGTTCCCACTCTGTTGCCGACGAAGATGTCACTGCTGTGTTTGTTCTTTGTGTTACTCTTATATTTTGTATTACTCTGGAAATCCCCTGGTAAACCGATATTGATCAATAATAGTTATGATATCTGTGGGTATTTGGGGGATGTGAGCCAAAGTCTGTATTCCTACTGACTTTGACCTCTGGCGGTTATTTGTTAAGCAGCCCTGTGTTATCTATTTTGAGGTTATTTCCTTGTGTTCACAGAAAATAATATCAGATACCCTGTTCAGAGCAATAGCTCAGAAAATAACTGCTTCCAATAGGCCAAATTTCAGGCCAAGTTTTGTATGTAAGTTGTGGGTTTATGATGTTTTCGTATGTCTCTGGTGGCAGGTATATTTGGAAAATCCGCGTGGGAAGAAACCACTGGCTTGTATGGTTAGAACTTCAACTACATGTACAAGCAGGCCCTTTGCGTGATGCATACAGTGAAATTGAATCTTTCTACTGGTCGCCATTATTGCTGAGTCAAGTGGCATGGTTTCCCCATTGCAGTTGATTAAAGTGTCCACGATGAGTGGGAGTGATGGACGTATGCTCTTCACAGTTACTCCGAGTCACTGAAACCACCACGCAAGCGTACATGTACCTGACCGATTATAACCAATGCTTGGGGTTGTTAAACCCTGTGGCCGGAGACGAAACTATTGTGGATGTACAGGGACAATGAAAACCCAAAACCGCGACACACAAATTCAAATAACATTCATTTTCTCCAATAGTAATGGTCAGAAACCAACGGTTTACGTTTGCGTTAAAATAATACCTCTTTTTTGTAAGAAAAAATGGTAAGACCCTTGACCATTATGATGTTCAGCTGACAAACCAACCTCAATTTTATTCTTTCTTGTATATAAAAAATAAGAAAAAACACAATGTCAAGCAGGAATTCATCACTGTTTTTTTTTCAAATTACGTAATAAGGAATGAGGAATCAATGTGATGGGATATTCAGTCTTTGATGTGAACAGACAATAAAGTTCCCGTATAATTATACGGGAAGAAAGAAAAGGAAAGAGTCAACGCATTCAATGATGCTTTTGCAAGATTCCGCCATTCGAAACAGAATTTCTTCTTGAATTATTTTTAATAGAATAATTCTACGTGATTACCATCACTGTATAAAATATTTAAATGAATTATTTTCAGCTTCTACTTTACATATTTCCTCTCGGGAAAACAGAAGCCAGAAATGTAATAAAAAAAAGGACCGCAGAAGTTACATTCAACTTGACCCAAAAAAGGTTATATTGATGCTGATAGATGTATGAAAACAGATGTAAAAGTTGCTCAAAATTTTCATGTGGATCTTGGAAAATATTTTATGTGTTTTTGTTGGTTAATGAACTGAACCCAATTTACGTCGAGCCAATCACAGCTCGTCTTTCATGATCCCGTCTCTCTTCAGTCTTTCAAGTAGTTTCAGCATGGCGTGTTCAATGGCTCCTTGCTTGCTTTTGTAATGCTTAGCCTTTTCGCTGATCCCACTGGAAATGTCCCAGGCAGTACCGTCGTACACCCAAGGTTCTTTGAAACTGTGTACTCGCCCCTTTGCCTTGTACTTGATGACACGCCCAGCAACAGTCACCTGCGTGCGTGAAAGAAAAAAAAGTCTAAAAAGACGGCTTCTGGAAACAGTGTTTAAAAATGATCCTCACGTTGCTATTTCTCGCAAATAATCACCCAGAAAGCCTTTTTTTTTTCAAATTGGTTGTCATGTGGCGTTGTGAGACAACGTTTCTTCCAATGAAGTTTGATGCGCGGAACGCATTTCCATTCGTGCGCGAGGAATTGGAATATAAAGTGCTCACCTGCCCCTCCTCGTTGGCAAGACTGTTAACAACACTCGTCACCGTCTTGAGAAGGGTGGGATTGAGATCGAAGGCACATGTCATCGTGACTGAAAGTACGGTCGCAAAAAAAAAGCTAAAATCACTAATACACTGACCGGGATAACTTCTCACTCGACAAATATAACACATTGATTTCTGTAGATTTTGGAACGTGATAAAAGCTTGGCTTAATGATTTTGTTTGTAAAAGTTGTCCTTGGAATTGGAAATAATTATAAAAAACTTTTATTAAGAATATACATTTCAAAACAAGATTGAAGAATGGTTTTAACTGCTCTTGTTTTTCAACAATTATGAGGACTTACCTGCTAATGTCATGGCCATGAGCACCACCAGGCTTAACCTCATCCTTGAAGGTGCTTTTGCTTTTTTGACCGCTTGTCAGTTAGTAAGAGTACCGTGCCTGCAGTGTAGATGACGGGTCGGGGTTCTGTGCAAGGAACGACTTCACTGCACTGTAACATGTACACCAAAGGTCAAGCGCTACCTAACATGTACACCCTTTGTGGGTTATGACCAGAAATGACTGTTATATACCCTCTGAGCTTTAAGTCCAGGTTGCTTATAAACATGACCTAATGTGGGAAATCCCAGATTGATCTTACCATGGTGTTGCTACATAGGTGCTGTGTTGGTAGGCCTGCATAAATAAGGTCTTAACCGCATGAATAGACACGGAAATATACATGGACGTATTTACGGACCACGGTGACGGTTAAGTTGGCACGGTTATGAATGTGGGCCTACATTTATACAACACTGTGGGCACGGATTTTTTTTTACTCCAAACCACCGGCCATGTTTACACGTTCTATACCTCAAGGACTGCGGACGAAGCTTTTCTTGCACTTTGTTATGACGACACTTAATTGTGGGTAAGTTGGTAGATCTTTGTGTGGTTTTCATTTCTGTTGTCTTCAGCAGTTTTGTATTTTATATTAACTGATTGAGCATAATGTGCGGGCCCCGTCACGTACTTGCCAAACATGCAGAATAAGCCTAGAGCAGACGTTAGTGGAAAGCTCTTTAAGGACTTCAATTTCAACTTTGGTTAAATCATGGAGGACGTCCCAGGCTTATTCCTTCCTCCATATGGTTTTACGTGCTTTGTGTCCCAGAAAAAAAACAACCCCGAGGAAAGGGGTTAATATGCCCAAACCATGAGATATGATTATAATGTATGAGGATCTCCGAAAAGTAGAAGCAGTATTCTTTCTAATGATACCTTGATGGTATCCCTCCTGTCATGCATGACTGAACACCATTGTCTTGAATTTGAAAATGGGACATCCGGACTCAGTTGTAATACTTTGAATAAGCCAGTGGATTTTCGGAGATCGTTACACATTATAATCCTATCTCATGGTTTGGGCATATTAACCCCCTTTCCTCAGGGTTTGGGTTATTTCCGGGACACCCTGTATAATGATACAGTATAATAGGCCTGACTGTTCTAACAAACAATGGATCAACAAATTTACTGCAGTGTAGGAAGTTGCATAAGTCAGTGGACGTCAGATATCAGTACATAGGCAAAGTGGTAGGTGTTCTGTAGAATCAGGTCGATTTTTGGGAAAACCCACATTGCGCAACACGAGTTCACTCGCGCCTATTGCCATTCGACCTCCAATAGATGTCAGAGGGCGCATTACCAATGCACGCATACAGTTGCTACAAAAGGTCTGCCTAAAGTATAATGGCCCGAATGTGGGAATTCTGACGGACTGCATGGTACAAGCATAGAGCTACAACCCATCACGTAGATTGTTCATGATCGGTATGTAATGCTTCCTCCTCCATTTTGCAGTAGAACTATGCTCGCATGTTTGGTCTCTGGTGTCTCATAGGCGAAATGTCTAGGGTTCATGCAGACGTTGCATTAAACGAACAAGTTGTCGTACATCGATCAGCCTGAGACTTCGTTTTAGGGGTGATTTTCACAGCATGATGATTGTCTCAGGCGAGGTAGTAATTTACTCCGTCCCAGTTAGTTTACACATGGAGGTAGAATCCGTGGTTTACACGTCTATTTGCCATACACATTCATGCCTAGGCACTTATAACTCTTTCTGAAACCTGGCCTGTCCCATTTAACGCCGATAGTTGTGGCCTTCCGTGCTCGTGTTTGTCTTTGCGGATGTTTGCGAAATGAGCGATGCAACATTTTCCCATGCGTCGTTCTTTGGGGCTTACACTGCGTACCACAAACGCTGTTCACAGTGCCTCTATTAAACAGTGAAACGGTGTCGTATTTCTCTTCCTATCCCTGTGCAGATCCACCTTGCACTAAGCTCATGAACTCCGTGTCATATACACTCTACATGTGGATCATCATGGCAGGTATGGCGGACGTATTAAAGCGAAGATCATGAATTTCAGACAAAGCTGGACATTAGAAATGTCAAACCCAGTTGGGATAGACTTCCAATCAAAATTTAGACGGGGTACGCTAAAAATGTCGGGATTTTAGCGGATGAGTTATGTTGTTCTCTCCACGTCTCTCTTTATGGCATTAAATCGCGACGATTTAAGCAGTTTATGACGCCTTACCGGCGAGAGCTTTCAGGTGGTAATTTTGGAAAAGAGGAACGCTCTTTTCTGATCCATATGCCTATCAGTTTATGTTAGCACTGAAAAATTATTTTGTTTCCGTCCATCAGGATTATTACTTGGACCAGTCTTGGGACTTCGTGGAAAAAGCCACACAATTGAGAATTTGGTGACAGAGTACCTTAGAGACGAAGGACAGGTAAGATTAGAGTAAAACGTGCATGTTGTATCGAACGCAAAGGAAATTCGGTAAAATAAGCAAAGACATGCATATCATCTTTAATACATTCTCGACCTGACAGACCGGTTGTATTTAGCTCAAACACGATTGTCTGAATAATGCGAATTTAAACGCCTTAGGCCCTATTGCTCGACTTCCAAGTGTGATTACATCTCTTCAATTTCACACAAAAGCTTAATAGTTAACTGATTCTTTGAAACTACTATTAGCACGTTTATTATTGTGTTAGTAACAAAGCCAAAGTAATGCCTTGTAATGTGTATGTAGTCTGGTAAATGGTTTGCAGCTGGTCTTAATCTTTAGCATTATCCACTATGGCAGCTTCAAGAACCAAACCCGGGTATTAGGGGCCCCATGGAAAAAAATTGAAATATGCAAAAGCAAAAAGAGATGGAAAAAGCGAAAGAAATGAAAGAATACGAAAGGGGATGGAAATCATTAATCTTCTTGAAAAACCTCAAAAATTAACCCCCTGCCGCCTTTAATGGTTGATTGATATATTTTTTGGAGGGGGAGGGGGGCTGATGAATACTCTGCCCCCTGGACATACACCGGAAAAAGTGGTTTTCCCCGGAACAAATTCCCTCGGCGCCTACGATCCCAGGCCTTATTAATACTGCTTTCTGTTTCCCCTTTTTATACGAATTTCCCATGCAGTTGCAAATTGAAGGGCGCACGATTGTTTATAAGGCCACAGTTCGAGAATTTGCGTTCCCCGTCGTCTACGATGCTACGGCGACAGATACCGCGACAGGAATCACAGCAATCACGTCTGAGAGCGAGAGTTTCGATGACCCTCAGGATGCCTACCACAAGGCGGTAAAACTTGAAGCTTTCCACGGTCACCAACCTAATCCTCCTTTCACAGTCTCTTTACACTCTGTAGCCGTTGGAGGCTGGGATCTGCGTGCACTTGTTCCCGTTATTCTCATTTCTGAAATTACTACGAGCACACAAGAACCCTCCTGCAAAACAGACGGCGGCGGCCACTCGAAGATTGCTGCCACTCGAGGCAGTGTAATCCTGACTGCGTCTAGGCATTTGTCGCTGTATAGTGTTTCCTCAATCGCAAAAAGCGGTTCCGTTATTAAAAAGGTCCGCAACATTTAGATAAGACATTTGCCCTTTTTCTTTGTGGAATTTAAAGGCGCACGTTCGAGTGACGATCGTTTGTCAACCTCTTCACCAGGTTCTGGGATATACTTCATGCACAGGTTACTGGTCAAAATCTATCAGTACTCGACATTGTGATCGTCGCTCGAACTTGCCGAAGGTTTGTTACCGATACTCAATTAACAGGAGTGGTTTTTTCTCTTTAAAGGTTGCGAACCTGCTTGCCATTCTCCGGCAAAGGGGTCTCATGAAAAACATGAATTCCAAGAACAAACAGGAGTCAGTAGAAACATCGGAACCAAAGACAGAACAGCCAGGACAAAGGCAGAAGGATCAGGAAAAACCTGCCAATGATAAAACACCGGGAGGAGGCAGCAACGGTGAACGGGAGACGAAGAGTCCAGTCCCAGACCCTGGGATCACAGGAAGCCGGAAAGACGAAGCCAACTCTGAAATGAACCTTACATCAGAGGAAGGCAGCGTCAGTCAGCCGGAAGAGAAGAGCGATGAGGTCCAAAGTGGAAAGTCTGACGAACATTCAGAACGAGAGACGGAAACTGGAACCGTCGATGAAGAAGGACATCTAAATGGAACAGGCAAGTAGAGGAAAAGATAATATTGCCCGGTTTGACAGGAATTCAAGAAGTCAACATTAAAAGATATGGCAACAATATAAACATGTAAACAATATTGTGCCGAAACCGTCAACAGTATTGCCTGTCTGCAAAGTCGACACCGACGGTGTTTCAGCGTCAAATGGGTATGGCCTTTTAAATGCTACTATGGTATAAAAAATGTTTCTGTGCGTTATGTTCAGGGAGTGCACGGGATCTTCTACAGACTATTATCACTGTGATAATAATGGTCGCTGCACTCGAGTGGCTTGAGGTGAGTACAGTTATACAATTCGTCTTGAGGGGGCAAATATGTGAACTGTAAAAGCAATTGGAATTCTGTAGCAGTATTTCTTGGGGTGAGGGCGGGTACCTCTCCCATTGTGCGCAAATCATGCCACGTGCCGCATTGCTGCATTGGGGTTGCCAGAAAGATCCTCTGGAATAAGACAATTATTTGATGTTGTCTGTACCAAGCGCATGAACATTACATCTTTGGTTGCCTAATGTTGCAGGAGTTATACCACTATCAGGGACTTATTTTATTCTTCTGTTTTTTTATTTCGTTTTTTTTTGGCAAAAATTTGTTAAGTAGTAATTAAAAAATTGTTACGTTACCTTTTCTCTGTGATTGCCAGGAATTTTGCTTCAAATGGTTGAAGAATTTGCCAATTTAAAAAGTACTGAAGAAATACCTTACGGGGGAAAGTTTTTACCTTAAATTCCATTAACTCTCATCTTCTTATTACCAGTTTCCTCCATGGATAGTTGTGAGTATTGGGTCGATTGGAGTTTTGCTGGTTGGAAGCACCTGTTATGGACTACTCGGTAATTATTAGAAATTTATTGTTAGCATCTTTACCTTCAGCAGATTGTACCGTTTCTGTCTATGGCTCGCCACAGTCGCTGAGCGTAGCTCTGTTATGTCCTGCTACAGCAGTAAAGGTTGCATATTGTAACTAACATTCTGTGTATATATCTTGTACATTTTTTAAGGTTTGAATGTCTTCAAGGATGGTTTTGTATCACTTTTGGCTTTTGTGGCCGTAGAAATGATACAAGCGGGTTTGAAGGTAAGTCCAGCATCGTAGAATAGATTAAAGAAAAGGAGGAGGTTTTTTTTTTAACTCTGCTGTATTTATTGTGATTGTACATTACTCATTTATTGGAAATTTTGATTGTAACTAACTCGAATGTGGGAAGCCAAATATTCTTACCCTGTGATATTTCAAGCAATTCACTCAATTGAGAATAGACTAAATTTGACATTCATTTAAGTCTTGCTACCTTCCAGTAAGGAGTTTTGAAAAAAAAAGACCCAATCTGATATTCCATAAGAGTTCTTTAAAATTGAATCCTCTTTTTCCTCGTATTTGCATGTGTTAGAGACTAGTAAATATGTGGAACAGAGTAGCCCCTTTCGCACTCAACCAGACTAAGTCACCAGGGATTCCAAACCAGTTTCTACGAACAGGTAAATGCCATCTGAATTCCTTGAGATCAGATGTGATCTGATTAGCACTAGGCTCCAAGGAAGCTGTCTGAGTTTATCATTTCCCCACAGTGTCTGTCGGTGTCTGTCAGGGACTGATTCCAGGGTGTGGCTTGCTGACAGATCTGTGCAAGATTCATCATAATATTCTTGCCAGGGTCGATTGCTTAAGTCGAGTTAGACAAGAAAGCAGAATGTTTTTCTAGTTTCTTGCACGGACCTCGCTAAGTGAGTTGGCTGATTTGAAATTTGTTGTCATGACATCAGAATCGGATTTCGCTAGCACAAGTGTCCTCGAGAAGCACTTCAAATCTTGACTTTCTGAGCAACCAACTTTCTAAAAGTAGGCATTGACCTATAACCTTAGTTTTATGCGTGGTTGCAAATGCAGTGCGGTTATTAATTGCTTTAAGGGTTATTTTTATGCCATGAATGAGTAATTAGTGAACATTTTATAGATTTGTGTAAAACAATTTTTTTCCACAATGCAGCTGGCCTCCTTTTCGAAGTGAAGCCCGACAATCTTGGTTTATACACAGATCACAAAATGAAAGCTGCGGCCGTATTTGACACCCGAAAGGTGAAATAAAACATACTGTATCATTACATGTACCTACAATTTTATGAAACAAAATCTCCAGATCAATATCTTTAGATTTATCCATATACCATACCAATTCCTGCTTCATTTGTGCCTCGTACGTGACTTTACTCTGTGGATGTTCCCTCTCTGTCTCTTTTACCATATGTCGTTTGGCAGGCAGTTTCTTAACCTTTCAGATATTTCCCTTTTGGTCCGCAGACCTATAAGCTGTGGTCTAAGTGCAAAGGCTTGGCCTTTATTCTGAACAACAGGAACTTCCCTCAGAGTCACCTTCAACGGAAAGGCTCAGAGATCGATGTGGAGAACGTCAAGCACCTCTTCACAGAACTTGGATATGAAATTATATCCTATGACGATCTCACAGGACAGGTGATTAAAAAGTGTATTGAAACCATAGAATTAAAATCCTTATCATCGGGACAGAATTATCGGTATGGAAGTTGACAAATGACCTGGTCAGCGTTGAGCTTTACGCTCCATTTTGGATCAAGAGCTTTAAGTAGCAGCTGCTCACATTGTGAATGTATCTGGTAGTCCTCCTGGTCGAATCTGTTTCTTATTTCACTGATCATAGGGTCCAATCCTTCAAAGTAAAAAAAACACGAAAGTAATATCTTCAACAGTTTTAGAAATCATCCGTTTTCATCCTTTGGTTGCGAGGAAAGTCTGGTTTTCCTTTTCCGCTCAGAGATTCAGAGAATGCTAATGCCTTGTTTCAAAAAGACAGAAAGCTCCTTCATCGTGAATTTTGTTTAGGGTGGCTACCGTCGTGGCAGGAATCCTTTGACCTTGAGCAGCTGATACACCAGTGCCCTGTAAGGCAGCACTGAGCAGGTCAACATGCCCCAGCAAACATTCAGCAAGTGTCAAACCGAAGAAAAGAGAAAAAGGAAGTATTTTCAACATGCCGCAGGCATTGTGAAATTGGTCCCTCCGGAAGTTTAGGCTTAACCCATAAAGCGAGGAATGCTGAACCATCAATATTTTATCTAAAGGTATAAATCAGGCCAAATTATGCTCACCGCCACGGTGCAACCACCTACCAGGTTACCATGTCAGGGGTTGCCGTGTTCGATTGAGCTACTTTGTGTTCTCCCAGGGCTCATGCGGGGAGTACGGGTATACCGACTCCTGATCAGGTGCACGCATCGAACGCACCATGGGTTTGCAACATTTACAAGAGCATGACGTAATTTGACGCGACGCCCAAGACGAGAAAAGATGGCGGATGATCAAGACAAAACAGGCAAAGTCAGCGTAAAGTGTGCCTTTCCAAACGTTTTGAAAACTAGATTTTCTGAACAAACTTAGAAAAGATGCAGCTTAAATATCGTGCTTTTATTTTTTTCGCGTCTCAAAAAGTGGTGGGGGCGTGCCTCCGCCCCCGGCTCCGGGGGCCATGGGAGAATACGGGGGCATGAGCGTGTAGCTTTTGAAATACGCGTGTGATTCACTTTACGTTTATGTACAATTATTCATCCTGAATAGCCAGTCAGTGTCATTTTCGTATTCAACACGACCAGGGGCTAGTGAAGGAACGCCTGCGCACGCAGCCCGTGGAGTCGAGGTTGACAGCTAGGTGTATCTTTCCTCCAGCACGTGACCCTACAGGCAATACCGCGCGTAAACGTGCACTGCTGATATAGTCTGTTTATTCTATAGGCATATCTATGGCCTCGGCGGACGCCTACGCGGTACGCATGCTTGTGAAATGCGCACAAGTGGCCTAGGATATCATGAACCATTCATCTCCATTATGAAATCTTTATAGTGGAGATCAGTGTGATGAACACATTATTTTGTTGCCTAACACGTGCGGACTGGACTGCTTAATAAACGCGTGCGCGTAACATTGCGGCTTAGTCAAACAACATGTCGCCCTGTTCTGGGGCCAAGTTTCGGGCAAGGGAATTCATGCGCGTTTACTGAGCACTTGCGACTAACACTTTGCTTTGCAGAATCTCAAACTTTTGGTTACTTTTTCCGGCAGGAAATTACTCGGCGATTCAAAGACTACGCCTCCTCGTTCAACAAAAAGGGCGCCGAGTACGACTCAGCCGTGGTTGTGTTAATGAGCCATGGTGACGAAGGATTGATTTACGGCATAGATCTGGCAGTTGTGAGACTGAAAGCCTTACAGAGAGAGTTGGAAGCCGATAACTGCCCCGGGTTGAAAGACAAACCCAAGTTATACTTCGTGCAAGCATGCAATGGAAGTGAGTCGAATATCGTACAGGCTGACAATCATTACGTGAACTAAACTACCACCCGGCGAAAAATCAGCGAACATTTGTCAACCATGACGTGGCTACCACGTAAAAAAACGACTGGTTGGTCAGTGGTTGCTGATCAATCTTGGCCTTTGGCCATACTCTCAAACGAGTTGGAGGGCCTGACATTTCGATCCAAGCAGAATCTTTCTCAAAGGCAAACATTTGGCCTTTAAGATAGAATTGAAATGTCAGGCCCCCATCAGAGTTGTTTGATTTTTATTTTAGCAAGCTGTTTGCAACAGAATTTCTTTTATAAATGGTTTTTCCGCTCCCTGGTAGATCAAATTAGCTTTCCAGAAATAAATCTCATGGACTCATTATTATCTCATCATTATATATCCTAAGTTTCTTCTCCAGATCGTGTGATGCTTGGTGGGAAACAAGTGTCAGCAAAACCTGTCTGGCTCTTTGTTTTCGTATTAATTGACGAAAGGGGCAGTACGCACGGCAATTCAATTCAAATCAATTCAATCAATTCAATATTTTATTTCATCTCAATTAAAAAACTTTAAAAGTGAAATTCTTCTTTCCAATGTCACATAAAAACAAGATACAAAAATTGAAAACACAGAAACGTTTACTTAAGACAACAAAGACACCAACATAAAACCTTAGTTAAAAAGGCCAAACCTTAGAAAAAAAGCCCAATAAAACCCATAATTATAAACGAAGCAGATCTGAATACTGATATGCCAGATTGTTTATTTTAAAAAGTCAAATCTGATTGAAAAAGCGTTGGATGCATGCAATAATTATCTGCTAAAATTTGAATTGTAAAGGTGAATAGCACTAGGTAAAAAAGAAAATCTGAACCGGTTTGTGTGAGTGGAAAGCGCTCGTAATCATCCTGATCGGAGTCATGTGCTCACATTGGTGACATATTATTTTCTTCTTCTTAGAGCTGACCACCGCACTCCCAGTTGTCAAAGATGGTCCTAATGCTTCTTCTGTGGACCAAGGACCAATTCAGCATTACCATGAGATACCCCAAGTGCAGCCAGACAATATCGATGATCGCTACCTGAGGGACCTGGCAGATGTACACATAGCTTATTGCACTACAGAGGGTATGTATCTCTTCAAACAAAGTACCCAAAACAAATACCTACAACGACCTGTTCCAAATTTGATATCGTAAAAACAAATGCATTCGAATGGTTGTCACGAACCGCCACCTTTTGGAGAAATGAACAACTGAAAGTTTAGATGTAATACTCTGAATGACAGTGGCGCCTGTTTTGTTTTTAAGAAGGGAAGAGTGAGATGGTTAATATTCCTTACCCCGATTCAAGTCTCTAATATTCTGTGAAAACAAACGACAGGTTATTATTCCCTGAGGAGTGAAACCATCGGTTCCTTCTTCATCCAAGCCTTGTGCGAAGTGTTCTTTGCGAATGCTCATCGGGACAACCTGGATACCCTCATGAATATGGTAAAGAAAATACCAGTTATGGGGGGGGGCGGAATTATGCAACGTGGAGAGGACAAAAGGCATGGTTACCAAATGTCACAATGTTGCTTCTCTTTCACATTCTTGACTGTGTGTTCAAAATTTCCAGTCTTGAGCATTATCGTCTCTGTATCTTCTAGGTAACCGACCGAGTGAACGATATGAGAGGCAAGCTCTTCGACCCTGCAACCAAACGTTGGATTTTGGTTAACCAGACTCCACAGTGTAAAAAGACATTGCGTAAGGCTTTGTACTTCTTCCCTAAGTACTTCAAAAACGAGTGATGGCAAGGAGATTCAAACCTCCGTATGCCAACCAGCCTCCTAGAGTTTGCCCACTGGCCCTTCTTTTCTGAAAAAGAGTTGGGTTTGAAGAAATTGAACTCCTGACATCTGTGCTGAAGCCACAAAAATTGTGTCAGTTCTGGGATTCTTCTAAAATGTCTCGATGCGTTGTGTTGAATCGAGAAGGAACAAACAGTCCGCTTCTCCTCTCTGATTGTGAAATTTGTTGCGAAGGTTTGTAATTAAACAGAGCAAATAAAAGGCAGTAAAGGCAATACGCATGCATGTTATAAAAGCTTTGGTAGTTGCAAATTTTATCTATTTTACCGGTGAAAGTAGACTAAACTGATGCATAGGCGCAGTTTCCATTTGTTACCCATTACAGCAATATTGGTCATCATGCATTACCAAGATAATCATCCCCCCATTTATCAAGTCACTGACTTCATGCGCATTCAGCTGTACCCCTGCACTTCACCATTAGGCTCCCTATGAAGTGGGACCTTGGAACCTGTGCTGTGTCATGCTCCGCACAAGGATGACCTTTTAGAATTCACCCCCCCCCCACTATGTGACAAGAATTCTCCGCCCGTGGGTATCATTATTTTGAAACTTAGCTTTGAAGTTATGCAATTAGAAGCACAGCGTTGAAAAAAGGTGCCATTTATCGTGCTAGCGTAATTTTCCATGACTGCATGGTGTATCAGCGGCAAATAGCTCAACGTTTGTTGAGAATTAATCACATTCTACACGTTTTTAACCAGATTACAAACATTCATCATAATATTAAGTGTCTCTGTCTTCCACTGAAATTTGAGAATGCTATAAGAGTGTTTTTCATTTTACTTTGAATTTGGTCTGAAAATTTCAAGTTGCAGACTAATCCAGTACTGTTCCCGCAGTACTGCTTAGAAAATATTTTGTAAAAACAGCAGGCAAGGTACGTCCGCAGTTCTTGGGTTAATGGGCAGGTCACATGATCGGATCCTTCTGTATGTAGATGATGCAATATAAAGTGAAGGAATCACCAGGAATTGTGGTACTGTTGTTGGTATACGTGCAGTTCCTTTAATAAGAAATGCATTTTCAAGATAACAAGTCGCTTCACCATGTTAAATATACTGGAAAATTCTGTCGAAAGTTTATTTGCCCCAGACTTCAGGTGAAGATAATGTGCACACATTCATGAAGAGAAGTACTTCAAGTACAGCAGGATACTAATGTTCTGAACCAAACAGTAATTGATTAGATAAGTGGCTTTTTAACAACCGTTTAGTAGGCCTACAGAACTGAGACTTATTCTTGTAATTGTTTATGACCGCATTTTCTTACACTGATATTCCAATAAAATATTTGTAATCGGAAGTATTTGTAAAGAATAATAAAGAATACAATTTTGAGCTTTCGCTGTACATAGCAGCTGGCTGCAAAATATTCCCATTATTATATCATTATATTTTCCTTTGTTTGTTGCCATGATTATCACGATGTAACGACCTGACGTCATTAGATGTTTTGCCCAATGGGGGTAATTTTCTGTTGAGCATGCGCAGTGGTTATACGCTGTGGGAAAGAGAAAGTGTTAGAAAGTTAATTGTGCAGATTATCTTGAGCGTCCAATGAAGCATGGATTATGTGCTATTGAAAATGATAAAGACAATACTTTACTGAATCCGATCAGTAACGGTATAGGGCCTAAGCTGAGAAGTACTATTTCTTCCGTCGACGGAAAAAACATAAAAATGACATCATTTGAGCCTTGTAGTGCACATTGGTAGACGCGTAGAGAAACGGGTTAATGGCAGAGTTGGCAAACATCAGGTAGGATAAACCCCAGAGCGCGTAAGGGCTGACGGGGATTCCCAAGGCGATTAAGAACACGGAAATGAACCATGGGCACCAACAAAGGAGGAATGCTCCCGTCATGACAGCAAGCATGACAGCTGATTTGCGATAGGCCTGCGAACCAGGCAAACGCGGTACGGTGAGCGATGCCCCGCCAGAGGATAACCCAGAACCTCCGGACGACGAGCTGTGGTTGTGCTCCAAAGTGTTGTCAATCTCCATGCTGATGGTTCCCGACTCAGTCCGCTGTCTGGACAGTAGCACCCGTCGTATTTTAACGAACACCAGGGAGTTGAATGTCGTTAGCAGACCCATCGGCAGTAGGAACTCAAACGCGAACGTCACCAAGGCGTAAGCCAATGAATGAATCCCCTCCGATTGACATTCCACCGTGTAGTTGATGTTACTTGTTCCTGACAGTACCTCCCACTCCACGTCAATTAAAGAAACGAATACGTACGAGGCAAGAATAGTCGCAACTATCACAGAAATGGCGCGCTTTTTTGACTGGTAGTAAATATAGACGAGGGGCGCCCTCACCCACATGAAGCGGTCCCAGCTAATTAGTACTAAACCAAATCCAGAAAGCAAGGTGCATGTGTACTGAAACAAAAGCCAGAATTTGCAGACGATTTTCCCAAACGGCCAGAAGCCATAGTACACGAATAAATTGTTCAGTGGGATCACCGTGACGCCGACCAGGAGGTCTGCTATGGACAGATTTAAAATGAAGTAGTTGGAGATCTTTCGGCGGATGCGCTTAGATCTGAAGAAAGCTGCAATTGCGAGAATGTTTGCCAAGATGGTGATTGCCGCCTCCAGCCACATGGCAACGATAATGACGTAGTAGCAACCAATGCATGCCTCTTTGATACCGGGAGGAATTTCTTGAGACATGTCTGAAGGAAAAAATGATAAAGATAAAGAGTAAAGACTGTGAAGATATTAAAGTGGCTTATGTCTCAGCAGATACCATTATGCAAAGCAACAGCCGCACTTTACAACAAGTTTCCAGCAGTGATGGTGTATTCGATAATTGCTAGAATTGTTAAGAATAATAGGCTTCATCTTCTTTTTCATTGATTATTTTAACTTTCATTTGTTTCCCCAGTTGAATATTCACGGCTTTCTCATCCAAGTATTCTCAAGTATCATCCGGGTTTCGGAAGGACCTTCACCGATAGGCCGTAGCTAAAACATTAACTCAGTGTTGCATTTAAAAGAGGTCTGAAAATTTTGAAACAAACACTGAAGAATTGTCTGGAAATAATCAGCAAGTCGGTTTGTCCATTTATCGTTATAACGCACATTATGCATGTGGTGTTGCCGAACAACTTCAATTGTGAATTCAAATCGCAGGCTTAGATGACATTCAGTATGCATAAGAGGAGAATGCCAAAATGTAGCCACGGCAGATCACACATGAAGTGCGCGGTTGCCGGTGCGCAATTCAGTGAAACAAATCTCATATAGTGTGTTGAATTTATTCATCATGAGTCAGACACAGTTACAAAATCCACATGGGCATACAGTTGTAAATTTTCTTAGATCTTAGTACGATTTAATTAATGGAAGGGAATTTAAATCTAAAATGAATTTCCCGCTCTTATACATGCCAAAGTGGATATTGGCAGGCAGCAAACACAGAATATGCATTTTGTAACATTGTATAGATCCTCCTGCGTGTATACAATACACATGCGCCATTACAAATAAACACTTAACCACAAATTTTGGCATCATTTAATAAAGAGCACGCATAAGTCATGTACCTGCAAATGAAACTTAATTCGTAGTGAATTCTGAATATAAAACTTCCGCATACTCCTGCCCTCTAATTCCAGATAAAAGCATTTTTGTTATATTTTGTTTTTTCACCAATAGGCCTATATTTAGTTTTTTCGAAAGGTACTTTTCGTGTACAAGGCGCGGTAACTATAAGCAAGTATAAAGTCGAGAGAAAAGTCCGCATTCCCTTCAAACAATATACTTGAAGGGTCACAGCAAAAGAATCAACCTGATAAAACAGGTTTTCTGAAACTGTATAATGCCTACACTTGTAGTCATGTAAAATACAAACATCTGTAACAAACTGGAGAGAAAAAGTTGTAATTCCTACCTGATGCCGTGTGCCAGTCCTCTGTCGTTGTCTAAAGTGCAAATGGATGACAATATAATATTCTGTAATACCGTTCCTCAGGGCTGTTTTTTTTTACTTCTCAGTCCCCATCAGAATTAAATGCGGCATTTCAGTTTCCTTGCATCTCAATTTCTTTTGCCAAGGAAAACTCGGCCAGAGACAACTGACATCGAATGTCGCTCCAGCCGTCTGTTCATCATGTGATGGTGTTGACTCGGTGTATTTTGGCTGCAGACAGTTCCCCAAACACGAGCACACTAATAAAAGCAACTCATCTATTTGCAGGTGTTTGTTTTTGCTTTTTCAGTAAATAATTAACGGATTGTCACGTCACGTGATCTGAAAGGCCACTCAAGTAAAACCAGCGTTCTTAAGTCATTTCAATACTTTTTCGTGAGCAGTAGACAATTGATTTGAATCATCAGAAATTAGCAAAGATCAGATTCGTCAAGACAGTATCACTAAACTTTTTCGTTCTGTTTTACTTCCTGTTCGAGTACTTGACCGCACGCAATGCCGATTGCGACCTTAAACTATTCAACAAGTTCTTGCTAGCTCCTGTTCTGGAACTTTGACCCCAATATACCCCGATCGTTCAGTTTATCAACATGTAGTTGTTGCTCGTGCAAATAAATGGATTATGGAATATACGATTTGTTTTATGACCTCATTTTTTTGGCATTTGGTATGAGTACATATCGCAGTAATAAAATTACTATTTATTTTTATCGTTAGCACTGCACTGGGATGTTCACAAAGGTTGGTATGTGGCAAGTTTAGGTCTATTTATAAATACCTCAGACGTTTTCCCTATTTAACAACGTAAAACTGGCTCAGGCATTACTCGTGTTCATTCTCTTCAGCCCGGCTTTAAGATAAGTTTAAGACCGGCCAAGCATGAATTTATTCCCTCAATATTACGTTGCAAGTATTGGAAGTTTGACATTCTATGCAGTAATCAAAAGGAATCAAGATATGGTTACAACAATACATTTCTGACGCAGATAATTTTAAAAAAATGAAACATGGAAACTTAAGACATCCTAACTTGAGACCTCCCCAAATCTGAGTGAGTTGACTCAAGTATTGTTAAAGTTATTCCCGCCCCCGTGCATGGTTCAAAAGTTAGGCTAGTGTGGAATGCCTGCACTAATTTTGAATGAGCAGAATAAACTTCTTCGCTGGCAACTCCTACTGTTCGGAAGCTGATATGATACAACAAGGCTTTGAAAGCTGGTCTAATTAAAATGGGGTGTCGTGCCGCTAAACAATGAACCAACTTTGTCCAGGAGTTCTAAGAAACACAAAGCCATCCATCAAGTTAACCATGAATTCAACAGATATAGCAAAAAAAGGAAAATTATGCATGGTGAGCAGAATGCCCCTCAAAGTCCTGGCAAATATAACCACGTCCACCTGAACTTGTACCGTTTTACTGTATACGTACTTCCAACACCAGTCAGAAATAGCGTATCCTTTGATCTTCTTTCCAGTTCAGACAGCATGGTTCATACCTGGTCTCCAAGCAGACGTTTACCTAGCACTTCAAACCAACCATTGCAATAAAGTTCGTTGTCCATATTTTGTGTGTTGCCATTCCGAGCACCAGTGATAAATTGGCTTTATCTATCATAATTTTCAAGCGACGGAGACTGGGAAATCGTGAGTTGTCCCAGGTAATTGTCTGAAGACCTTGTAACGATTTCCTGGAAAGCCAGAAAAATTCATAAGAGAATTAATCACTTAAGTCTCACAAATACATAAATATATAAGTCTATAAAGACTTCGTTGAACAAATTAGAGACTAAGGTTCCAGCAAGCTGCGCTGTTATAGACACAAAGGCATTCACTTCCCCTAAAACACCTAGAATTCTCCCCATTTTGGTAGTGTTTTAAAATGCATGTAAAATGGCCATGTAAGATTATTCATGAATTCTTTCAATGTTAATGGTTTCATTGTAAGTAACACCATTTACTGTGTTGAGGATAATTTGTGGCCGTTCTTAATGAAACGAACAAGTTTGATTTCGGATAAACTGTGCCTCGTTTAACCTCGTTTTGGGTGTATCAAACAAGAATTTATTAAACACGTGCTCATTATTTGACCAACAACGGTCTCACGTGTTTCTGTGAATATGCATGCAAATTTATAAATATTTAAATCCAACCCGGCTAATGAAACAGCAATACCACTTCAGCTGTCACAAGGGAAACCATCGAAATCAATGAGATGTTCACCTGTGAAACCATTGAAAGCAATAGGATTAAAATCCTAGTGTGAGGCTTTCACAATCTAACATCCTTATCTGTGTATTCTTTGCTCGTCAGGTGTGATGTTTCACAAGAACGCCCCCTAGTATTCTGTTTTTTAGTTTTCCAGTAAGCATGCGGCGCGTCGCATGCGTATGCTCTATGGCATTTTCCTCAGTAAACTGGATATTTTTCCCGATGGTAAAGGGGCCTACACAATTTTGAAGGGTTTGGCAAGCTGAACGCTTTTCTCCATAACACCACCTCAGACGAAATCTTAGGACATGTTCGAACTTTTTCCTTTGTTAACCTTATTTGCCTAATAGTTTCCCATAGCTCCGGTATTATACGTTAAAAATAGCAATTAGCGAGATGATTAAGTTCTAAGCCATTCTGATAAGGAAACCTAAATCCGCGATAGGAGTGTGGTTGGTGACATATAAAAGGCTGGAATTTTCCCAACCGTTTTCACTTCAAAAGCGGAACACGTCAGAGTCGATTCACAATGCTGAAGTTTGTTGTGTTGTGTGCCCTCGCGGCCTCCGTATACGCCAGTGAGTCAAAGCAGTGTTTCACGCTGTTGCCTCGGAAATTCACCAGCAAGAGGCTGTTTCGTAGGAGAAATCTTTACAATCTGTTACTGATTTTAAACATTCACATGTCTTGATACATTAGATCTTATAAAGTGTTTTGTTCAATTTTTTAAAGAGCAAAGATTCGTGAAGAGAGGGAAATATACATAAGTTTTTGGTTGGCCTTTCACAAAAATCGGCTTCGACTAAAACCTTTATCCGTGTATGTGTCTTAATAATGTGTTCTCTGAATTAATTTTGCGTCTAGATGTACGTGTGTATGTGCCAAATTAAGTCACGCCATGGTCACGCTGACTCCTCCCCTGTATTTTGTCCTTCCTCAGATTGCGGTGTGCAGGTCATCCCGCCCTCCTTGTCCAAGATTGTGGGTGGTGACGAGGCTGTGCCCGGCTCATGGCCCTGGCAGGTCATGCTTCGTAAGCGGTACTTGGGAGGTGATTATCAATTCTGTGGTGGTACCTTGATCAACGACCAGTGGGTAGTCACCGCAGCTCACTGTTTTTAGTAAGTAGCCATTACTCCGTAATATCGACAACTTCTTCTACCACTCGAGACACTCTAAGAGCTAATACTCTACGCCACTGCAGCAAAATCTGTGCCTCTCATATCATAAGCCACCCATAAGCAATGCATCGCCCAGCCGTACACCTTTAAATGCCACAGTGTACGTGCAAGGATTTAACTATGGTGGCCCTGGAGGGACATCGCCCATTGTCATGTTTACGTCAATATTTTCGACCAAATTGACGACCCACTCTTCGGTCGCCAATATTGCCGTCACCATTCACGACCAAAATTCACGACTTTCTCTACAGTCCCGAATATTGACGCCAAGTTGCCACCAAATTCACGACTAGTATCTCCGATCGCAAGTATTGTAGCGACTTTTTTTCCAGCAAGCCAGGTAGAGAGAGAGAAATTACTCCGCTATAGAAACAGCAATTAATAAATTGCTTTTTAACGTTGTGCCCCTTGCGTTGTGCCAAAACTGCCCAGTCGAATAACGACTTGAGATCAAGCCGACACATATAGGTCATTGCGCGTGCGCATGAACACTTCATTTCCGCCTAGCTTGCTGGAAAAAAATTCGCGGAAATCTTTGAGACCGGAGAAACAACGGGTCAATATTCGTGACTGAAGAGCGGGTCGTGTATTTTGGTGGCAAATATTGACGTCAATTATTGACGATTGGCAATGTCCCTCCAGGGTCACCATACATAACCCTTTAGCTTTCTTGAATAGGACTGTAATTTGTATACATGTAGACTAATTTGGTGACGAGAATCAGAAGTCATGACAGTGGCAGTAATAGCTTGTGGACAGCTGGTACGGTAGTGGTACACACGCATTACATGCCTTTTCGAATGCGAGGGTGCTATGACTGGGCAAATGCACGCACACGTCAAGTATTACGAGACTGTACAGTGGAGTGATCGAGGCACAATGTAAATGAAAGTTGGTCGTTCGAGGAATAAATTGTTTAGCTTTAAAAGTGTTTTGAGAAATCTGCGTTGTCAAAGAAATCAGAAATCCTCATCAAATAATGTTTGTAATAAATATTCCCTTAGCAACTATGGCAACATCAATCTGTACACTGCCGTCGCTGGAGCACACGACCGTGACGCTATTGACGACTCACAAACCTCAGTGAGCATCGCGCAGGTCTTCCTGCATGAGAGCTATGACACTCGAACCCTGGACAACGACATCGCACTACTGAAGCTGGCCAGCCCCGTCACCCTCAGTGATTCTATTATTCCAGCCTGTTTGCCCCAGAGGGAATTCGCCCCCGGTACCGAGTGTGTCGTAACGGGATGGGGGAATCAAGAAAGTAAGTGATCACAGACTGTCTTGGAAAGAAGGAATCCGAAAACCGTGACTGTGCGACCCGAGTATTCATGTCACTATACCAAACTCTGGATACTGAGAAATAGGCTTCTCCATGTTGTTTTCTTCGATCTGGCTGGTTCGTTGATCTTGATGTCTCAATTTGTTTTGGCCGATGGCATTTGGAAAAGATTCCTCCTTCTGAAACTGCCACACAAAGTTTATAAAATATCTTTCCTTGACTAGGTCAAAGGCAGTCAGTCACGTGGTACAAATAATATTTCTTTGCCAGAGCAAAGATCTCTGAACACTAAGCAGTCGATTTCCCTTAAAATTAATGACTGCAGTGCAACCCCCCACAGTGAGAATGCATCAACAGTAATGCAAATCAGACTTTCAGTTTGACGTTCACTTTTTACTTTCCTCTCTGTCTGCCTCCAGCCATTGTTGATGACTCCACCCTCCAACAGGTCGTGGTGCCGATCATTTCCACTACGCAGTGTAACAGGGCTGCGTGGTATGGTGGTGAGATCACGGACAACATGATCTGCGCAGGTTACGCAGAAGGCGGCAAAGATTCTTGCCAGGTGGGTGCAGAGCAGTAAATAAAATGCCACAACTAACAGTGGTAAATATCTGAACTTCGAATAAAACACGAAAAATACTCACGAGTTTCTCAGACGTTCGAGACGCACATCAAAATGCTCATTTTAAGATTTTTCATTTTCTTTTGGAACTTCCATTCGTTAACGAATGAAATTTGAAGATATTTTTTTCAGAAGTTCACTCCTAAAAACAGTCGTGAAGCCCCTCGCCACTTTGAAAACTCGATGCCTGCACTTCTGGAAAAATAGACTGTTTTCAGACAGTGCACCGATTTCTTCCAAATCTCATTCAGACACAAACTGGCATTCGTTTTGGACACCTAGATCTGTCTTTTCTACAGATTTTCGAGTTTACGGACCACAAAATGCTGTATTTTGTTGAAAATATGAGTGTGTGCAAATGGGAGTGATTCGGCAGGTGTAGTCGGTAAATCTGTCCCCTTTCAAACTGTCCGGGGGACTGATTTACCTAGGTAAAAGTGCCCCCCCCACCCGGTAAATCTGTCCCCTTTCAAACTGTCTGGGGGACTGATTTACCTAGGTAAAAGTGCCCCCCCCACCCGGTAAATCTGTCCCCTTTCAAACTGTCCGGGGGACTGATTTACCCAGGTAAAAGTGCCCCCCCCCCCCACCCGGTAAATCTGTCCCCTTTCAAACTGTCCGGGGGACTGATTTACCCAGGTAAAAGTGTCCCCCCACCCGGTAAATCTGCCCCCTTTCAAACTGTCTGGGGGACTGATTTACCCAGGTAAAAGTGTCCCCCACCCGGTAAATCTGTTCCCTTTTCTTGTTATATTGATTAATTCAATCAATATGAAATACAGTTATATTTTCTAGACCTTAATCAAGTTGTAAAGGGAAGGGTGCATGAGATTTAAATACCGAGCTATGTTTCTGCAAGAAATCACATAAGGGCGCAATCTGTATTCTGCAGACTTCTTCGGTAATGCTCAGTTTCTCGGCGCTGCGCGGTGCAGCTCTGACTTAATTATACCAGACCCGATGATTCTGACTACTCCACGAATCAAGGGTCCGGTATCACCCAATGTCCACGTGACCAAGACTGGAAGAATTCCTCCAGTTTTCCGGAAATAGCCAAAGATTCCAAAGTCGCCCCGTCTATACTGGGTATGTTCGGATGGTACCGTTGATGTTCGGTTATTCCCGACCGGGTATAGGCCTAGGTAGGCTAGCTGTTGAATGTGAACTCCTATATCCTAATGGCAGCTGTTCAACACTGAATTCGAAGGTCGCCCAGGCCGAAGTGCCAGGAGATATGCAAAATGTAACTTTCTTCGATCAATGCAGGCTTTGCGCCTGAAACATGCTCTTAGTGGGGATACACTTGACTTCTGACCCCTGATCCTTGCGTCATATCTATTTATATCGGTGGGTAATGCCTGACCTAAGATTTTCATCAAGAGTCTTCAATAAATCTTTGGGCAGGGAACCAGACTATGACTTATATAAAAAAGAAAACGACCGCCGTGCCGTGCACAGCCCGCGAACAATAACGAAAGTAGTTTCACGTACGCTTCAAGCCACAGCCGCTAGCCCTCTAGCACAGTTAATTCCGAGAAGTACAACTTCTGCGTGCATGACTCGGTTGCCATGGACACTGCGCTCGGGATAGCTCTTCTCATCCAATCACCGTGTTTTGATGTGCATTCCAGAAAGAGCATGGTTTCTTTTTAACATTACGCGAGAACAGTTGAAATCATGGTCTGAGCCACAGACTAATTTACCGTTGGACAGGAGGGCAAAATTACTGGACACTTTTACCGGGGTGCGATCCAGTAAAAGTATAGGGGGGGAACACATTAACCAGGGAAGAAGGACAGTTTTACCGTTTGCACCGGCGCAAGGAGTTTCCCGGCCTGCATGCACTTCAGTGCATTAAATTGCGCCCTCTGTTGAGATACAAGAAGTTCTTCTTGTTGATTCTGCAGTTGCGGCGCGATAACAAATTTTAGTAAGCAAAGTGGAAGAAGCCAGTTTCATTAAAAGTGTAGCTTATCTTGCATCTGGAAATTTGCCTTCCCCAGATTCGTTTTCAACAGTTGGGGAATTACCCAAACTACCATGGACAAGTTAGTTATCCGTCTGTAATCCCCCATTCATGTATTTTCTCAGGGTGATAGTGGCGGTCCCTTCGTGTGTGCCGGCTCGAGTGGAGCCTACGAGTTGGTGGGCGTGGTCAGCTGGGGCTACGGCTGCGCTGATGCACGCAATCCTGGAGTCTACGCTAAGGTCCTGAACTACGTGGACTGGATCAATAACATCGTCAGCAATAATTAAATTCGGGATGGGGAAAAGAGACCGATATTATGCTTTGTGTTATTCCAGAATTGCAGGGTGTAGCTGAAAGTTATTAGGAAAACAATGGTCATTTAATCATTACAGACGAAGCATTAATGTACCGTATACAAACCTTGCAATGTTTTAACCGGGGTAAACCTATATTATTGCAATAGGCCCGACTACCAACGCTTCAATTCATCGTACACTGAGGACAATAGGGAATGCAGGTAATAAATAAAATAAACTACCGAGAACCAGCTTATGAGTTGTACTTCTTCTTCATTAACTTAAGAAAAATTAGTAACCCCCAAAAATTGAGACAAAAAGGTAAGGATGGGTGGGTCGGACAATAATTGTGTTTGAATCTGTCGGTCTGAATGTCTGTAGCTACATTGCACAGACCAACATAACCACATCCTGAGTGGTTTGGATTTCACATTTGAACAACCATGATACAATCCACTAAAATGAAGTTTAAGACATTGCTTTCATTCCCGAATAGGGTGCCTTTCATTCATATCTTTGAGAGTTTCTGAGAGATTGCAACAGTTCATTTTTCCCTTGAAGTATAAGGTTAGTCTTTCAGAATCCCATCCTGAGCGAATTTTACGAATGAGACTAGTCTGAACGCCTCTTTAATTTTTTTAAGTGGCTGCCATTTCAATGAATGCGAGATTCCCCACCCTCAACATAAACGTCTGGCCTCAAGTATGTTAGGAATCTTCATCTAAGATCATTGAACCAGAACAAGAACGGCATTAAAAGAACCCTTCAGCAATCAACGCCATTCTCCAGTTAGTCCCTCGTATCACTGCTGGATATTGGGTTTAGTTGTGTCTCACATAACTCATAATCATGTCCAGCACAGACAAATATAAGAACCTCCAGTCGGCGGTGTTGAACTCTTTTTTTTTAATCAACATTTTATTTCCATATTACAATGTATATATAAAATTAGACACAAGTCAATAAATAAACGATTTTTGACTACAAAAGTGAAAATTAACTAAGGCCATAAGACACTGAAAAAAGTGGCAAATACCGAGGCATATTCAGAAGAAAAAGTCTAATATATAGAAATGCCTTATTTAGACAAGAAAAAGGGATTAGAATGATAAAAGAGAAGGAGATACCTCGGATTATCAGATACTAGGTGTTTTTGTGGTTGTTCTCAAAGCATCCCACAGATGACTTGAACATTAACAAGCTATCACGAGTTGTTTTACTTAGAAATGACCAGTAGCCAGTCTACAACACACGCAATGCAAAAGCAAATATACCACCTTGACGCTACACAAAAAATGCGTGCACGACAGGTTTTGAAAGCCGTAAGGCATCCCTGTTTTGCTAGCTCACAGCTGTTGAAAAACAGTTTCGCGCTTCCAGGCTATTCGGCACGAAAGACCAAAGTCTGCTGCTTGGTTAGTGTTCTCATTGTCGTGTAATTTCGCAACCAGTATATTATCATGAACTGACATTTTTATCTGTTGTCCTCTGAGTCGGTCGGGTAGTCTTTGGCAAAGCTAGCCTATAGTTTCGTAGGCAAGGCGTTCGATTTGGGACATATTTCAATAGGTCCTCCTCGTGAGCGACGTGACCTCAGCGTGAGTCTGTCTGAAATCTCGGTAGGGTGACCGCCGACATTCTCCCTGTTGCCCCTTGACGCGGTGCAGTGTTTGTCGGGTGCCCCTGCTGTAACCCACATCATGGCAGCGGGTTTACGGTACCATTTCATGTGGCAGTGTCTGGATTTTGATGTTCATCCAGCTTACCCCTATGTTCACAACATAAAGGTTAGTTAAGATTTTAGTTTCACGGAGGAATATATAGTTCTCCTCGGGTTGGAATGTGTGGAAAAGGTGGAGTATATGTGGCCGTGTAAATTGTACATGTAATGCGATTTCAAGTTATGGGACAGGGCGAGTATAATTTTAAAGGAAGGACTATCTTTCAACAGCATTATGATCCTTGCCTGGCCTGAAACTACTCAAGGATATCATATAAACTGCAGCATATTTCTGGGAAGTATCGGTTAATTTAGTTTCACATTGGGTCGCCCAGCTTGCCACGAGAAGTAGAGGCCTATCGCACGCGTTTGTGCTAAGTAATGTATATATTTTTAGCTCTGGACGTGGATCAGTAGTCTCTTGTATGGACTACTGGTAGCATTCAAGGGATCTTGAAGCTTGATTTTAATGCCTTCTGTTCGATTTTTGCAGTGTCACTGGAATTAAATCTAAGCGTTCCTTAATGCCCCCAATTCCATGGACCTTGCTCAAATACTACCGTACGCGTGGGCAAGTCTGCTTGGCAACGGGACCAGGAGGTGTATAAATCTTGCTTGCTTCTTGCCCCGTCATGTTTTTGCCCATGTATACACAACTGGTAGTTGAGCTAACTCAGTGACGTATTAAGGTTATATAGTCTCACGATCTTACACATATGTTGTTTTGACGCTTGTGGTCTCTGGCAATCACACTGCAGAAGTTTTTCTTCTAAATAATTCACATTCCACGTAAAACGTCAAGATTTAGTAATGATAAATTTCGACCCAATGTTTACGGGCGTAAATTTTTTGACTAAGGGAATCACCCCACTTTTCTGGTGAGAAAAGAAAACGTAAGGCGGGATGTGAAGAATTTTTCGCACTTCCCAACCACTGAAATGTATTCAAAAGCAGTAAAAAGGGAGAATACATTTTTAAAAGCCATAAATACGCCGTTTTGAAGTAACATTCTGGAGGAATGCATCACAGATGTACAGTGTACATGTACTGTACATCTGTATCATGAAAATTACTCCTATGTGGCGTCATAGGAGTAAATCCCTGCTCTTTCCAAATTTCCTTGCGGGACAGGTCACCCCCCGGTCTACCCCCATTCCCACCCCAGTTCCTGGCAAATATTTACTCCACTGGGACGTAAACCAATCGATCACGAGGTTCCATGTCGCGGGCCAGCTGTTGGGCCATAAAACCTGCATCAACAAATCCCATGACTGCATTTTCGTCTGATCTCTAGCTTTGACCTTTTCTGAAGAATTATAGTCTATTATTGTCGCCACTGTTTTTTGAAAGATAAGCAAAACCATTTTAACTTTGCAGGCCTTCTTAAAAAATGACGATCAGCATTATGAAAAGAAATTGCGTTTAATTTTCCTCTCAGAAAACTATTTGAAAATATACCCTACATTTTGCTGTCACATTTAAAGAGGACTTGCAAAACTTTCGGACTTGCGCTGACAGACAAAACCCTTACGAGATGTATGGCATTATATTTTGTCTTTCCAACAAAGCTATATACCGGTATGAAGTGTTTCAATGTGGTATGTAATCATTATGCAGATGTCGTCGATAATTTGGAACGTGTGTAAAAGAATTCGATCGTGCACTTATCTCTTGCTATCTTGTTTTATGAGTCATTTATTTTGTAAATACATGTAAACCTTACCTTTGGACCGTGCAAGGACTGTGAGAATGTGAACAATGCGTCTGCCATTTAAGGCAATAGCAGACGTTCTGTCTTTGAAATAGCACCACTTTACTGTGATAAGCCTGTTTGTGGCCGCCACCATGTTTTCCAGTGGTCGATTTTGTAGGTTCTTCCAAAACAATTTAACTAACTGACAAGATAATATTCTGGACTGTGTACTATAGAAGATGGCCTTACTTCGGGAAATTATTGTGAGTAGAATTGTTGGAATACTTTCAAACCTTTTTCTCTTTGATTAATTTTCTTTCCATCTTTTTTAGTTTCTATTATCACTTGAACTTTGCTTTTTATTCTAATTTTTCTTTAAAGAAATGACTCCCGCTATGCGTTCAAGCTGTTTTTGAATTACCATTGCGATATCAGGTGAGAATTAAATGACTCAAGTCAATGGCCTTTATTTATGAAATGAAAACCACTTTGTGCACGTACATCATAACTAATTATGTACCTTAAACTGGACGACTCCTACTACATTTCGAAAAAACGCAGGTACATACGTCATTTTGAAGAATGATCACATAATGACGCAGAATTATAGTTAACAAATAAGATAAGCAAGATTGATTTCTGATAATTGTCCATTATTTTCTTTTTCTGCCGGTATTTGCCTCATTGTGTCATCTCCTGTCTATACTGCCTAAGACGTCATACACTCAAGTTTTCACCTTAAAATGGCTTCAAGCCCGTCTCCAGCATCTCCGTACCTACAGATAGAGTTCACTGCAGAAGACGATATGGCGAGGGCGAGTGATGCCGACTATGATGCCTCTGACACAGCCGGAAATCAGCGTGTCGGTTCGGTTTCACTCGGCACTGAATCGCGGGCGCACCTTGCACGCCAACGTGCCGTTGACTCGCAGCTGCGCGCCATGACGGTCTCCACCAGCGTCTTCTTTATCGCGCTGATTCTGCTGATTTTCATCACCGGCTTCGCATGCCGTAGCTTCATCTACGGAATCCTGAGAATTCTGGAGGAAGAGATAGATCTAAGTGGTTCAGAGACAGTCACAATTGTGTTGTCTTATGACATTGGATTTCTGGTCATGCTAGTCGTCATGGCTTTGCAGAACCGGAAAGTGCACCGACCGCGGAGCATTGGTTTTGGCGCCTTTCTTATCGGTGTTGGACTTTTGGTAGTCTGCATTCCGTACTTCATAGTTCGCTCCGATCTCGTGGACGGACAGTGGTACATTTCAAAGTATCAACTTTGTGACCAAACAATCAGGCCGCCTAATTTGAATGAGACAATTGACGCTGGAGGGCAGCCTTATCGACCTGTGCATAACAAGCCACCAAAAACTCACTGGAATAGCGTTGCATGGATCGTTATGGGCATGGTACTGGCTGGGATAGGGGCGGTTCCTCAGTTCCCTTTCGGCATCACGTACTTGGAAGACAAGCTTCGAGGTTTTGGGACGCCGTTTTACGTTGGTAAGAGTTTGAAGTTGAACCCATCTGTCCACTTTCGCCAATGATTCTGTCTCTCCCACCTTCCCATGTGTCGATCCAATGATTCGGTATTTTAACCAGGCAGTGTCAATCGGGATAAACGCACTTGACGTCAAGCTGACCGGGGGGAAGGAGGGGCTGTTCCCCGGCCAGGAGCCCCCCAGCAGCCCCCTGCCACACACAAACACATGCCCACCCATACCTGTTTTACATACAAAGTGTGGACATTCCTTTGTTCTCCTGTGGTTAAGGAAACTTGAGGGAAATGCTCCTTTTATTCTAACAAGGATAACTCCTTCGAGCTGGATTTTTTTATGATGATTCCCTGGACTGTTCCTCTTCATTTTGCCACAAATAACCTTGATCCCAAAATGCCTTTGAAACTGTTTTTCACAGAGGGGGAAACATTGTGTGGACATGTGCCAGTCCACATTACTCCATCGCACCCTACATTATGTGGACTTCTTTTGTGCAGAGGTCCACACTATATGTATGCCACGCCTACACAAACCCACCCAACCAACCACCCACGGCACACACCCACTGCAAAACCATAAGCAATTGTTCTTGTCTTTACTGTGGCGTCCCAAACGCTCGAACCTGCCGTGCGGGATTTTATGGCCGATCTCTCACGCGAGAGTTCATTTTCCCTTTATGACGAATGAGTGCTTGGTTACGTGGCTGTTGTACTATACTTGTAAAAGGTTATTGGTTTTGCTCTAACTTTTTTTGCTTTGTTTTTAAAGCAATTCTCTTATGTGCCTACCTACTCGGAATTTGGTGCGGCGAGCTGGCGAAAATGTTCATGTGGCAGCACGTAGCCACGGCCAACGGTAAAACTGTCACCTTGTGGTGGCTAGGATTCTTCTGTTCGGCTTTGATGGTGCTTGTCATCGGTCTCTTGATTTTCATGGCCAAGGATCCATACAAAAAGCTGGTTAAGGAGACTAAGGGTGCATCGTCGGCCATTGTAATGGATAGGACGCAGAATGGTAGGGGATACCGTCGGCTTGAAACCAACGGCGAAGACAGGCCAAGAGGTAGGACGGGGGATCGGGAAGATTTTTCGTTTTGAAGTCATCAATTTCTCAAAGTGTATTTTAAATTGCCCAAATCCATTGTTAGGAAGGGGAGAATGTAACAATAAAAGAATGAGGTGTCTCGTCTTATCTACCTGCACTTATCAAATCATTTAGTAGTCTTCCTCTCTGCAACTAACACAGTCCCGGCAAGATGGCGTCGCATTCTAACAAACGTTCAGCTGATATGCCTTGGCGTGGCTGGCAGCTGTGAAGTGGCTTTTATGACTGGTTTCCTCCTGTTCCTTCCACGATATGTTGGAACCATTTCGAGGATGGGCCGGGGACCAGCGGCATTTTATTTAGGTGAGTCCTTTTATGCAAGTGCGAAAGGTGCCTGTACGGACAATTTTTTTATTTAGAGAGTTCAACATGGTCACGTTGCTCGAATTAAGCGTACGGCTTTTGGCGACGTGAATGTTGCCAACCCTTCATGCTGAATAACTTCCAAGAACGTCGTTGGGCCGTTTTAGGGCAGAACCAATACTTAGGAATGTAAAATAGAATTTGGGCATAGGTTATCCCAATTTTCAGTTGAAAAATATAATGTTCTTGCTATAATTAAAGAGAGTGTGAATTACAAGGTTAATTGAATTCGTCTTTGCTCATTTTATTTTACCACTAGGAACGACAATAATAAGTAGCTGCTGTATTGGTATCCTGACATCTTCGGGCTTGGTTTTATGCAGAAAGATTAAATTCAGGGGGCTCTGTCGCATGGTGATAACTGGCAGCGCGGTGGCGCTGTTCTTCACGTGGCCTCTATACATATTCAGATGTGACAGCCCAATGATCGTCGGTCATTGGACAGGAACTGGGGGGCAACCTTCCAACTGGTAGGAACAAGGCGTATTGATGTACTGACTGTAACAGGGCCTATCATACTGGCCGTGAGTTTGGGCGGCTTGCTCTCGTATGTTAGCGAACGGCTAGATTTGTTGTTCGTGGGTCGGCCGCTCGAACGCCGGGAACATACAACCGGTTATCGCTGGTAGTTATTATTTTGTGGCAAGCAACATGCAAAATGGCGGCTTCCTTGTACCTTCTTTGAGAGTTAATGTTTTGATAACTGGGCTAACTTCTTTTCCATTTAAAATAGAAACATTCATTTATGTGCTATGGAAAATGATTAATGTTAATTTTGCAAAACTTTCCATTGTCTCCAGCTTTGTAAGCCATTTCGCTAGTTTTTGCGGCTGTTCAAAAGTCAAATCTCACGAGTTTTGCGTGCGTTCCCGTAAAACCCCGACGAGGAGCTGTGTGTGATCCTGTTCCGAGAACAGTGTTCTTGGGTCGAGTTCTCGCTGTTTCAGAGCGAAAACCAGAAACCCGTGTCAAGAACAGGCCGCCCGAACTCGACAATTAATTCATGATATATTAGACATCCACGTATTTTGACATGTTGGCGCCAGTCATAAAATAAGGGGTTGGAGGCTTTATACTACCAGTCTGTTTCTAAAACTGTTTCCAACAGGACTTGATTGTGACTTAGCCTATAGGTTTTCACATCGGGCTGCACCAGCTCGAGGTACCAATACACTAAGAATATTAATTAATTACACTGAGTGGTTATCATGTCATGGGCTCAGGTCTGTGATTCTTTTCTTTTAGGAATGTTGGAGACCTTTTGTCCGACCTGAATACCACGTCTCAATGCAACATTGACTGCTGGTGTACACAACTCCCCTTCCGGCCTGTTTGCGGCTCCGATGGACGGACCTACCTATCGCCATGCCTTGCTGGATGCCACGAAGAACAAATCTCAGATGAGGTCGACTCGCAGGGTCTGAAACTCACGGTAATTGAAACTCAGTTGATGAAAATAGTACTCCAATATGGAGGCTTACAAAAATCCCTTTACACTTTAATGCTTACGGTGGCCGACGATGGTCATGAGTGGCATTGTAAACGAATGACATGCATGTAATGTTTCCTTTGTAGAATTTCACAGACTGCTCATGCATCATGACCTCAAACAATACGGTAGGTGCTTACGCCCTCTCGGGGCCATGTCCAAGCGACTGCAGCAACGAATGGCCGTTTTTGTGTCTGGTGTTTGCAGTGTTCTTTATGGTTGGAGTGCAGTTTGGACCAATGATTCTGCTCTCGATACGGTGAGACCTTTGAACAATTCAGCTTTAGGTGTCAAATGGAATAATTTGTGAACTGATCTTGATTTGTTGTAATTGTGGTCACGCAGCAATCACAGTAAATGAATTTCAGAAAATGTGAAGTTAATGTCACCTACGCTGAAAAGTATACCTGTCTGAAGTTGTCTCACGGAGAAAAAGAGGCCGTTTCCGAATCACTTGGGAACTGACAGCTGCCACTGCTATGGACTCGTGCGTAATTTGCAACCATAGCCAAGTGATTCGGACACAGCCTAATTTAGTACCGGTGTAAATGCTGGCATGTGACAATTTGGATTGCGTTTTTTGTCCTCTTTTGCTGTGGATAAGCCAGTAATGATGTTGCAAGGTACTATCTGACTGCTGGTTGACAAAATGAGTTTTGAAATTTGAAACCTGTTTTTATGTAGATGCGTCATCCGAGCGGATCGAATAGCAGCTCTGAGCTTCCACGTTTCACTTTGGCACATTCTTGGTAAGTGACAATTTAGTAAAAAAAACATGCAGCTCGCCTTTATGGTATATTATTTTATAACATATGCACTAAACAAAGTTACACGAATGAAGAGAAAAATGGTACATTATTTATACGATAGGTAAGGCAAGGCTATTTAAAGGAAAAGGTCGTGCTATGCTAAGCTTTTAAGCAGCCAGGTAATTTTTCTCTGGACAGAGCAATTTCCTCGGAGTTGTAAGGTTGGCTATTCACATTTAGCTGCATATACTGCACTTTAAAAATGTAAATGTTGTTCTGTTCAAACAAACCTTGGAAGAGGCGATTTCCAATTTTGTGGATTTAACATCCTAAAAATGCCTTTATACGCCCTTCCATCCGACTAAAAGTAATCTTTGCTTGTGTCTAGGTTACGTTCCTGCGATCATCTATTTCAGCAGCATTCTCAACCATTCGTGCGCCCTTTGGGGTCGACCAGACGCGCAGAATTATCACGAGTGCGCCCTCTATGACTCTTTCAAACACAATGAGTTTTTCGTCACCACGGTGCTGCTTCTGAAAGTAGTGTCGTTGGTGCTGCACATCGTCGGGTATAACTACATGAGGAAAAGGGGAATAAATGTGAGCACAGAATGGGCCGAGTACGACACCATAGAGATGGAGTCGGTCCAGGAACAGACAAACTCTCGGCAGACTTACCTCTGATAAGGCCTTGAAAATGAAGGGTAAATTTCGAAAAAAAATTACCTTTCTTTCACGGATTTCAGTGCTCGTTGCTAAGAACGAGAAGTGGACTTGTGCGATATGTTAACCTCAACGAGCAAGTGTACGAAAAACATTCATGTAATATGAAAAGAACGGTCCTTGTTGGTAGGATACTCGTCCACAAAGACCTTGGTCGTACTAGATGGCTGTTAACCCCTCATACACTCACAATGTGAGTGAGCACATAGCCATTCGAAAAGCATTTTGTAATGGCATGTGGCTATTCATTTATGACATTCCTCCAGTGTTGCCCTTTTGGCTCTCTTTGTTCTGATTTTTCTTTGGCGATTCATTCACACCTAATTATATAAACACTGTGCACAAACATAGTAAATGTTTTTGTAAATTATCTTTGCAGTTCAAAACACCAAATCATAATCACACTGTTATTTGTGCCAAGTTAACAATAATTATTGTCCGAATTTACAACTTTCATGATTGCAAGATCCTCCATATAATAATCGCTGTAACTTATCAGTCTTTCCAGCTTTTTGTCTGGACAAAACATATTTACGTGTGTGGAAACAATCATACTTTCTGGCGAAAAAATTGGTTCGACACGAGGAATTTTGAAAATTACACATCATCTGGGTTACAGTATGCATTTCTGAAACAGACACGGTCGTTGCAAATTAAATCATGGATTTATTCAGACTTCCCACTATCTAGATTAAATGTTCATAAATGGATTACCAACAGATCTTGGAAATTAGAATACATTAACATATATATTTACAGTTTTAATTCACTAATAACAGAAACTCAAAACTTCAAAAACATTAGAGCGCATTAAAGGTCCTTAAAATGCATAGTTTAAAGCTATTAAAGTGCTGTGTCCAGCGGGCAGTTAATAATTTGATGCATTTATGTACTGAAATCTCGAGTTCTATACAAGAACGAAATATCCCTCAAATTTGTTATTATACATGTGTTCCTTAATTTTTGCTTTTTCGTTTTAACTCCATTCACTTGTGTTCCTTCTTCATGGCAGCAAGAGTTAATTCTTTTGAGGAAGGCACTGTATATTCTTTCAAATAACGTAATGTACCATTAACAGAAAACGCAGACCGAATATCAAAAATGGAATGTCTGAAAAATTTGTTCTGAAGTTTATATGGCATTTACAGCAAATGTTGTTTTCCACACAGGCCTAGAATTAAGAAAAGTGCAAAAATATAAGTCTGTTGGTACTATTTGAAGTGTATTATCATCACATAGACACCATTTATTAATTGTTATCAGTGAAACGTGAATGAATATACTGCAAAGTCTCTAATTGTGCAAATGTAACAATGAGTTATGAAAATTGTGCGATGAGCATGTCATATTCAGCCGAAAGCTTTTGTAGAATCTCTATCACTCCCTAACCAACCGATTATTACTCGCTATCAGGCTAAAAATCTGTACTCTGAGTTGTATTCACCACACCCTCCACCTTTCCGTCCGACGCCATTTTGACGTCGCCCACCTTGCTGTCGGCGCTGTCGCCGCCAGGGGGCGCCCTGTAGAAAAAATAGCAGAGAATGTAGAAGATGCAGGAGCCGAGCTTGAGGCTGGCAAGCAGGATAAAGACATTGATGCTCATCTCGCTGTTGTTGTAGAGCCAGCACTGGCGTGCGCCGTCGCAGGATTCCTCCCACAAGATGCAAGATTTATCGATGATGCTACCAAAGATGATAGGTCCCGGTACGGTCCCTGATACCACAAAAATTAAAGGTTACCAGGTTGAATGATAGCAAAGGTTTAACTAGCCCTTCAGTCAAAACGCCACAGACTTTGATCAAAATCTCCGGCAAAATATCTTAGTTCTGTCAGAAATTGTATCAAAGCCGTGTTATTCCTCCTGGGAATGAAGCTCAATAGCAGAAGTGATTGACATCGACATGCACTGGAACTGATCTATTCTTGCGCCTGAAGCACAAATTCGAAAAATTGTTAACTTACCTAATGCCCGATACAGAAGAGATTGAACACCAAGTGCAAACGCACGCTGCGAGTGGGAAACACACCTGTAAAAGAGAAGAGAGTCAACAATATTACACTGTGGTCATTAAACCTCTGCGCAACTTCCTCTTCCAAACTTCTTCAATTTTGGTGTCATGCTAAAGATATTCTGGTATTTATTGGCAAGACAGATTTTTGCAAGAGGACTTACCTTATAGTAGCTGTAATTGTCGGGACTACGGCGATGAATGTAAACAACGCCATAGCAAAGATGACAACGATAAAGCCCCACATGTAACCGCATTCAGCCGAGCATTTCCCTGCCACCGCCCTGTCAGACAGCACAGTCTGGTTCGCTGAAACACACTCACACCCGGAGTAAGCCTGATGATAAAGGGGAACAGAAACTGAAGCACTCTAGCAAATCAGCCTATTAGAGATTCTGTATCCTTCCAAAATTGCTTTTCCACTTCTGTTCGCTTCATTGCTTTGTAACGGATTGTTTTTGGGCCGAATCGATGTACTGATTGATTCGATGGTTTACCTGGTACCCGTCATCGTTCTTGCCCAGTTTTTCCGTACAACCGGCATGACAGGATGAGTAGTACATAACATTGTTGTCTCCACATACGGGATTGTAAGATGTATCACAGCTACAGTTGCTGTTGCACTCAGAAATTAGGTTGAACTTCCCTCCATAGTCAAGTGATCTAAAATAGTCCAAATACATATACATGTAAATCCAAGAAAACGGGCCGTATGAATAAAAAGCATAGGCCTATACTTCGAAATTAAACAAGTTTAAAGTGTTTTGTTAGTAAATGCATCAGGTCATCTTGATTTAAAGGATGTTAATTTTTCTTAAACTCACTTTTGTAGGCTACTTTATGCATACCTCTTCAATGTATGAAAACTGATTGAAATTAGATTGAGTTAAGTATATTGAAAAGTTCACTTGTTAAAACCTTAACAATAGACACCGTTCAGTTAACATGTTTTCGGGTTCAAATTTAGAACCCCTTATTTACTCTGGGAAAACACATTTTGGTGAGAAAGGTTGCTTGCTGGCTTATTGTTCTATGCGTACAGAATATATTGCCAAAGAAATGAACATTTTCAACCGCAAAAATATAAAGTTTTTTGCGCGCAAATCGATGTTATTAGCATTGAAATTCAGTGCCTTGGATAATGTCACTTTTGCTTATGAAAATAGGCATTAACATGAAAACCAAAAATGCTGGAAAATTGAAAGTAAGATTAATTGAAACACATAGATGCAATTTCACGGTTTGTCGTGATTATAACTGTGTTGCATGGTCCCTTGTGAATATGAATAATTAATATTACCTTATTACTTGAAAGCAAATCCTACTTCAATATAGCACCAACTTCCTCTTGCAGTACATACTTACAGCCATTTAAGTGGGGAAATGTTTATGCAATTCTTTCATCATCTAAATTCTAATTATGTGTGATAAATTTGTGTACATTTATTGTTTGCCTGAGTAATTTATAGAGTACCAGCAGGGCGCTGGCCTAACTTGCAGGAGTTGGCAGAGATTTTTTTTAGAGTATAGGCCTACATAAGGGTAGAATAAAAAAATGTCAGGAAAGGAGCCGACTCCCGAAAGGCATAAGACATTTGTACACAGTAAGAAAAATAGAGTACATGCTTCAGTAAGAGACAATTTCACAAAGAGACAGAGGAGAAGACGGCGGAAACTAAAAGAGTTCAGTCGGTACACACCACACAACCAATCGAGTCTCCAGCTTCCCGAAATTCTGGCGCTTTCAATTCTTAAATATTAATAAAAGTAATAAAACAATAGCAACAAGGACGGGGGGACGTAACTCCGTTGCCCTCTGGATTCTCTGTGGTGAGTTACTCTACAAACTATCGTGATTCATTTCCTGACATCTTAACCTTGGCATAGGTCTATTCCCCTGACGTGGGACGTGCAGCTATGGTACCGTAGCTTTTACATGTACATGCATCTGATGTGTTTGACTTCCAGGTTAGGTCTAGAATTTCCTTGAAAACAGTATATGCTGTGATGCCCCGAGGTTTTACTCCATATTATTCACACGCAAGCATTGAAGTAAACACTGTTTGTGGAGTAACTAAAACCAACATGTAATCGCTACATACTTTAAGTTGATGGTATAGCTAACATTCAGCATAAGCTTTTGTTTCATTTTTATTCATAAACAGGGAGCTAAATACATTGACTTCCAATTTTGAAGTAATGCTTAACGGTGGCCCATCAGGCCAGGCTTACAGCTTTTGACGGACTTTCTGTTACCTTATACAAAAATGACGCTATTACACCATTAAATACTACTTATCTCGCTGTACATCATGCCCAAAAAGATGTTTGGCACTTTGTATATTTTAAATATTTTTAGGTGCAAAAGAGATTGAAATAAAATAGCAATGAAGCGAGATGTGCGTTAACAACCTCCGGCTTTCAAACGGCAACTGAATCGACCACTGAACAAGTGAACTTACGTGTCATTATACTGCGTGTTGACCCCTGCAAACTTCAAGCTGGGGCAGCTGAAGAAGAAGCCGGCCATGAGCACAAAGGACGTGATGAGCGACGCGATGCAGAGCCGGATCATTCCGCGGAACAGCAGGTGGAATTTTTTGACCAGGAATCCACCGATCAATGCGCCGATCAGTCCAGATGGGATGGTTATCGCCCCTGTGGGAAAATGGAACAGACTTATCACCGCTAGGGGTGGAGCAGGACCCATTGATGGGTGTAACAGTCAGCCCAAATTCACAGCAAACCTTAACAGTTGGCACGAATTAAAGTTGTGCTTAAATAATGCGGGGGGCCCAGACTGTATGCATAGTTGTGCGATGCATAAAGATTTGTATAATGTCACGGATTTGAGCACCCTTTCGCATGAGGTTAGGCGTGCTTTAGCTGTGCCTAATGCTTAAAGGTCTATTTGTAATGAGCTCTGCCAGCACAAAGGTCTGCCAGGTATTTAACTGTGCTATGATTTGTTTTATTTTGTTTTTATCAAACCATGATAAACAGATCTGGATAATCTGTCCTTGGAACTTTGAAAAATTCTGAGCAAGACCGAGAACGTTTAAATTGTTAAACTGTTTCTATCCTGATATCAACAATGGCGGACCGCAGAGGATTGTGGGACACAAGGCGTGGAGTGCAAAGGGTATACCAGAATTTAAGAGAAGACAGCTTATCCTTTTTCTACGTAACCATCACAGCTCCACGGTCACCACTTACCGGCAATGATGGCAGAGGAACCAGACGACATGTTGAACTGCGACTCCAGGAACTTGGGGCCGAAAGCAGCAATGCTCGAGAGGATCATCCACTCCGTGATGAGACCAAGGTTGATAAACATGAAAGGAGCATTCTTAATCAGAGTCCAAATCGCAATTGGGAAATCTTTGATGCCGCCTACTAAGCCCTCTGAAAGAGTGACAGGGTGAATGACCAGTACATCAGTGTCAGCAAACAGTTAAAGTGTCGTCACTATTATGGTCAGCAGAACTCGTCATCTTCGCTAGTTACTGTGACACTTAATACTTAGTTAAACAATAGACCTAGCTATTCTGGTTAGCCAGCTGGTAAGGCATGGCCATAATCTGTGCATCAAATATGCCCATGTTAATTCATATTTCAGCCTCAATGTATGCGGCTTGGGTTTAATAAAAATTTGCCGTGGATTTCATATATTCCTAACTATGTCTTTGTGCCGATCCTTGCTTTTTAAATGGGTTCATCAGCTGGGACATCGTAGTCGGTCGATTAATTGTGGGATTTGAACAATATTCTTACGAATTGATCCATTGGCTTGTCAGTTGATGGGTTTTCGTGGTAACTGTTGATTGATCTGTTCGTTTGTTGCAGGTTTTCTTTATCAGTTTGGGCAAGGCGATTAGACGGTTCATTTGTAGGAACTTTTGCGTTTTACCTGAATCACTTCTAGACTTGAAATCCGTCCCTTTCTGATTTTCAGCAACTCTTAGCGCTGCAACCTTTTTGTGATCTGCAAAGTTACAAGACTACAGCTTTAATGCATCAAACCTACATCCTTTTTGCTTCATTCATTCCGGTGAAAAATCCATTGAAGGCACAAGATAGTTCCTATTTTAACTTCTACCATTTGACGCCTTCCTACGTTCCCTCTCTCTGAATGTAAAAGAGTACTTCTGACCAACTTGCACGCGCGCAGCCTGCCGTGTGAGCCAGCATACACAGCTCTTTTCACATTGATGCCTGCTCATATTATTCATGTTATCCAAACCGTTGATCGTGAACTCTATCACCCAAAGATGAAGAAGGTTAATTACAACGCGTGCCATTGTTTAGTACAATCAAAAGTATCGTGTTTTCTTGGCCATCTGTTGGGCGCTGCAGCTGCTCGTGTTACCATGGAGATATGATAATGGAATAAAAATATTCAGGTGTCGTTTTGGTACTTGAGAATATCAGATTATGAGCGTCACAGGCATTAACAAAAAATCAATAAAAAAACCTCCAGCATTGATAGTTCTCATTTCCGTGCATTTATGTGAAAATGTGGCGTCATTAGGCGTTAAACACCTATGTGACCTCATCAAAGGACACTACCCCCGTCTCACCTTTTAGGTACCTTGGAAAGCCATAGAGAGGTAACACCACGAGTATTCCAAGGCAGGCTGGCATGACGGAACCCAGCCACCAGGCTCCCACCCACAAAGGATGGTCATCAGATATGCCCCTGGCAGATCAAAGAAAAATAATGATCAAATGACAACGTTTATTTGGTCTGATCACCAATACCACAGGGTAGTACTTACAATGCCAGTTTGATGAAGGCAGGTAGGCGTTTCAGAATGATTGAAAACTGTATCTTTAACATTTAAGCGTAATAATTTAAGGCCTTTGATAATACGAGACTGAGGCTTCATCGGAACGTTTGTGCTTCTACAGAGTATAATCTCAAGCCACTTTTATCTAGTGTCATACATTCTTTGCTTCAGAAGAAGGATAATCCACTAAGTTCCGATATTGTTACAACTTCTATTTCCTTTCAGATTCTTACCCCGGTGGTTGTTTGGGAAAATCGGTGTAAATTCCCAGGAAGAGTCCTCCCACTAGGTATCCGACAGCAGGACCAAGTGTGGTGATTGCCTGGAAAATGCCTGTGGTTTACCAAAATACCAAGTGACCACGCCTTCATTAGAACATAGAGCAAGGACACAGATGGGCATGGTGAGACTTCACTTGGCAGTGTCTCATGAACAAGGACGCTTGAGTGCGATCTGAGTGCCTCCGGCTGCAGCCAACAAGATGGTTGCCATGAACAATGGCAACCATTCCCAGCAGAGATAATCTCTTGATGTGCCTCTCTGTTTTCTACGACCGGCAGCTACATGCATAACCCATTGTTTGGAACAACCAGATGGCTTGAGAACGAGGTTTGAGACAACCACCTACAGCTAAGATTTCACCGGCGGGCCTCATTTTGCTGACTATAGTTTGACTCAAAACACATTTACTTACCCTGATACTGAGAGATCCGACATTACTTATTTTGATTAATTATTTCTAGGACCTTGAGAAATGTTTAATATTTCTCACTCACCCACGTAGATGGAAACATAAGCTGGTTTAACGTTTTCATCCAGGTAGGTAACTCCTAATGTGTACAAGGGGGAAGCACCTATGCCATGCAGCGCCTGCGCAGCTACAAACATCCAGAAGTAGTTTCGCAGGCTGGAGTCCCCTTCAAGACATTGACCGGGTTCCTGCCGGCTTGGGTCGCAGGTGTCAACGTCAGAGGGGGTAACGTCATAGTCTGGGGTGATAAAGTGTGGCAGCATAAAGGTAAGTGAGCCCAAGACGAAGATGAAGGCGCCCGTGCCTAGCCACTTGGGCTTGTGGCTACTCTCGCCGAAGTAGGTGACAAAGACGATGATGATCATGACGGAGAAGTCGTAACAGCTACTGATGGAGCCGCTTTGCACGCTGGGAAGGACGAAACGTCGCTCAAGCGTCGAGGTGATGACGTAGACGAAACCATTGACGGTCATTCCCTGGACCAAAGCAAACCAACAGAGGAATACGAGATAGCCCTTCGGGTTGTTGATGAACTGCAGCCAACTTGGCCGGAAGGATAGCCAGCCGTACTGCACGAAGTCTTCATCTTGCAGTGCGTCTTCCTCTGCATCAGGACTGGAGGAGGCGTTCTGTTTGCTTGGATTTTTTATCTCCACCTCGGCCTGGCGAGGTATGCCATTGGTACCCGTCTGGTCATCCATACCTCTGTAGCATGGATTTTCTACTCCCACTTCTGTTCTCGCTATTCCGGGTGCTAAGTTGTCTGAATCCCCTTCACCCATTTGGTTAAACTGTTGTTGATCCATTCATGTTGCCGATGACCACATGAGAAACGGATTTAAAGTTCCCCGAAGTTGTCTCTGCTCTCAGAACCTAAACAAGTAAACGAAATGCATTATGTTGTCACTGGAGCATGTAAATACGTACATGTATGTATCAACCATCGAGAGCTAGGGCAAATCACGCATACTCAGACACAAGTTAAAAATGCAGAGATAATGACTACATTTAGTCATGGATGCAGAATGGACCATGCCAAATGCGCACTGAACAATAACTGCATGGTATCTCGATCTGTTACCCCACACGTAATCTGTAACGCGATTGTACACAGAACAAACTGACACTGACCCTTTGTACAAGATCAGATTAATTCAAGCCACGTTTCAACATGATTAGGGCCAGACGTTGTTCATACTACCAATGAATTTCAGTGGGCCTACATTCACTGTCTCGTACGTGAACTAGACGTGTATACAAAGCCGTCAAAGGAATACGCAGTTGCCATTTATTACGTGCACTATATGCACGTACATGTAGGCTTACACACATCCATTTCACCTCATCAGGCACTGTCCACAGGTTAATGGACGTTGAACACGAATCATCAGGAGCAATTTTCGTCCACCAAGCTTGATGGAAATATGGTATCACCTCAAGTGCCTTGCGTGATCGGTCACGGTGAAGTCGACATGTCACCATGGAAACCTCAGTATTCAAGGAAAATTCTGGCTTATGTGTGAACAATGTGCTTTACATAAATTATCCGATCAATCGATCATCAGAAGTGGCCTTCATTATTTAATGCTGTCGCTGAGAGGATAGGCGAAGACGCCCCCCTTCCCCGAGTCGATTCAATGGTACAAATGGACTTGGGCCTAAGGAGAAATAATCGTGTTTGGGTGTTGAATCTTGATTGCCTTGCCTGGCTAATGACTGTGCATACTACAATTGAAGGAAACTGGAGTTGTGGCTATTTTTGAACAAATGTTGTAAACCTGGATAAAACTGGGAAGTAGTAAATCCTTCCAGGTTCTCTATGCAGTTGACATACTTTTTGAATTTTGTTCCCAAAATTGCAACTTATTTTAATCAAAGTTGGTTGTCTGTGCAGTTTTTCCCGATTGAGCTTACGCTGTGATCACTTTATTCCGGAAATTATAATCCTTAAAAAAATAACCTAAACACCAACTGCTTCGTACTTTGCTCCTAGCGGAGAATGTTTAACCATTAGTAGCCAGTACTATCACCTGCGTTTGTGTGTTTATGAGATTACTTGGGTCACTCGTTTAATAAATATATAGTTTGTGTGGTTTAGTATCATGTACCATCCTTTGATATTCACATGAGTCGATTTGTATTTTTGTACTCGGCAGGTGGTGGGAATTGTATTGATTTTTCTCAATGGTTGACACCACTGACCACTTTATCCAGTGTTCCCTCAAGGACGAGCTTTGTACTGCCCTGCATGCTGGGCGTCAAACGAAAGGCAAGGGACTATTTTGCTTCAACATTATGTCGTTGTAAACTTAAGATTCATTTGAAGAGAATTCCCCCCATTTTAAATTAGAATAAGAAAATTCAAATAAATCGTTCAGAAACTACTCAGACCAAAATTACACAATAAAGGCGCCTTTCCATATGCGCGCAACACTTGCGCCAAGCGTCTCGTATCCGTCAAAATCGCTCCGGGGCAATTTTGACGACCGAACGCAACTCACACGTGCGTCATGTTAATGGAGTCGATTTTTGTGTCCGTGAAAGTGAACGCATCGCGTATGCAACGCACCCAAAAAGCTTGCATATCGTGGAAAGGCGTCTTTACTACGCGTTGTTGGCGTAATGAAAGCTACAACGTTTGTTTTGGGGATGAAATTATTTGACAGTCCAAAATGTTGAAAACATACATGTACATCAAATACTGACTCGTAGCTGGGAAAAAAATAAACGCTGTTTATTTTAACACTAGACTCTTGTACCAGTAAATGCACACAGATCGTTGACTTGACATGACCGTGCACGTATAAAATGAGAAAGATTCAGCTGCAAATCCCTGAACCCGTACGTAAACAAAGGCCATTGTCAAACACTGACCCAAGGCCTTTTCGCCTATTGTTATACAAACTGATACAAAAACACCCGGCTGCTTCGTCGAAGAAACATGACTAGTGCATATACCTTTTCCATGTACAACTATGACTTTCGAAAACTGGGCTATGGAGGTTCTGCCAGTGCATGTACATTATTGTCTTCACAGACAGGGAAACAGACGGTTATTGTGTCCATTCCGCGGCTGATGTTCAATCGGTTGATTTGAAACAGGCAAAACATGTATCACAGAACGAACTGAATACATTCAAAGATTGCTGGATTGAGATAAATAAAGATCGGTTGTAGGCCTAGGCTTATATTATCATGCGCAAGACTCAAAATGCCATAGTTTGGTGGTTGTTTCGTTTCATTTGGTTGCGCGAGAGGAACCATTCAATTAATTGAGGTGCATTGTAAATAGGCCTACTCAACCAAATTCTAAAAACAGAAAAGGAAAAACGTGCCGCTGGTAAAAAGCAAACACAGCCGAAAGTTGAAGTAGGAAATTAAAAGCCACAAATCCAAGCATCCACACTCGTGATATGTTGGTTGCAAAATAAACCAACCCTGTTCAAATCATTCATGAAATAAAATTGGAAGACGGCGCCAAAGGCAACAGTCAAGTCCTTGAATGGTGGTAGAAATTTACAAGTGGTTCGGTGGAGCTATGAGAAAGGAGAAGAGAAAGTCATGGCAAGGAACACTAGTAACATCCTTGTATACGGGCAGAGCTTCACTCATAGGCCTACACCCTTACTAGTCAATAGTTACCGTACATGTACTGTACATGCGCAGCTGCAACTACACCCTCTGTCCACTAGTGGCTCATGCAACAAGCCAAACGTATGGTACATTGGCCTGTGAATGAAAATTTTGCCATGTACGACTGCATAGTCTTGATACTGAAATGAGACATCATTGATAAGATTTTCAGTCATGGAAGAGTAGTTAGGACAAAATAACCCCTGTACATTAGGGCTCTGAATAGATTTGGACAAAACGTGTACCGGTACAAGTTGTTAGGCTACGCTAAGGGCAAGGGTTTTTTGCGGTCCACTTTGGACCCAAAGTTCTGCACATACCGGACAGCGTGTTTTATATACCCAGTAACTGTATTCCTTAAGTGTTGACCGAAAGCTGCTCCTTCCAATGATAATTCTTTCATACACAGACCGAATTTACAAAATCTTACCGATTTTAGCCCGATTTAGCAGTGGTGCGTGTTCCAGTTATACCGGGTATGTGTATCCGGGTCACAACAGACAACGGCGTTGCGGTTCCCATGATTGTGAATGCACTGAATATCCCCACACACGCATTAGAACGCACAACTCAAAGCTGGTATTTAAAACAGCCGTTGACATTGTAAACGCCCCTTTGACCTTTTACGCTTTATTTAAGCAGAGTCATGTAAAACGAGTGCACTTTGTCGTGGGCGAGGACTGGGCTTGTTTACTCTTTTTATCTTTTATAAACGCTGCACACATTGGCCCTATTTTGCATGAGTAGATAATGAACCATATAGGTCTAGTCAGTCAACGTCATTTTTTGCATTATATTTTACATCTATGCGTCGCAATACGCGGGGCGAGTAAACAGCGCCTACACACGGTATGTTTTTACAAAGAGAGTAAAACTATTACCGTGGGCCCTTCCCAAAGACAACTGTCAGACTGGGGAACAGATCTTTTGGAAACAGAGTTTACGTCTCGCTGGTCCCTTATGCGTACTTTGCTTGTATGCGGGAAAGACATTTTGGAAATTAAGTACACATTAATTTAAATATAGCCAATTAAAATGTACACAACTGAAAAAGATGAACTTTCTACCCTTCTCCTCTCACTGACCATATTTCCCCTTTATTTAAAGAGCGCCCTCGATCGGTTTAATGTGCTTGAGAAGAGTAAAACAGGACTGTCGGCCACGTGAGTGTGGGTGATACTGTAACTCAGGAGCTTCCTCTTGTTATTTTAATGGCGCTTTCAGCTATTCAGGCTATCTGCGCCAATAACTATACGTTTATTCATAACCTCTGTCAATTAAACAGCATCACATTACGGAGTTAGGAAGAAGGTCCAGTTTTAGAGGCAGGAGGGACTGGGATGGCTGGTTCTGCTTTGTATGGGTACGTTTCACTGCTATCACATTTTCATAAAATAAGACAGTATAGCTATCCATTATTATTGGTTGAGACCAGGTCATGTGGCCGGTCTTAAAACCCTTGAAAAGGCACTGGCTTGCTGGCCCTAAACACTTTTATATACACTCCTCGATCGTGTTGAAATAAGGTTACATTTCCATTGTTATTCATGAATGTTCGTAATCTTCAGTTATGTTTGCACATTGACCTATCGCTGTTTGTGAGTGAGCCACGCCCTTACAACCCCATGAAATTCGTACGTTGACTTTCGTTTGTCTCAGATCTCGCACGTCACGTGACCGTTTATTTGTCTTGTAACTGGGCATTTCACAAGCTTCATTAATGCGATCCGACCGCTATAGGTCAGTGATTTATAAATAGGCCTACAATATGGCTTGAGGTCAGATAGTCCATATTTGCTCCCCTCGGTATTGGAAGTTACCAAAATAGTTCCCTCAGCTTCGCCTCGGGAAATTTAAAACTTTAAATATTGATCTGCGTACTGCTGCATTGAACTGTTCTTCATGTGTTATAGATTTTCGGAAGTGGTGGGTCAATTTTTGGCAGGATGTCTCTCTTTAAGTCAGGTAATTTTTTTCAGTTTCTGTAAGCTGATATATCAGTAAAATATTGTCCAAAGCCCTTTCTTCGAGTTGGATTGTTGAGAAGTAACTAAACGAAATATACTTCAAATTCTTAAATCTTTGAACGTTATTTTTCCAATAAGGGTTACGGAAGCGCGCCACGCGAAGTCAACTTTCAAGCTCTTTTGGAACGACTTTCTTGTTGTTACAGTGCAACCAGTGCATGAATTGAATGTTGTGTTTTTCCTATTATGTTTTTACTGTGTTCCGTTGATTGTTTTTATTCTGAGTGTATATCAGTCTACCCCGAAAGTAATGGAATCGTCCAAAAGTTTTAGCCAATCAATTGTTCGTCATTCTCGCGAAGACGTAACTCTGCCGTTCGCGAAGAAAGCGTTCGCGAAGTGGGAAAACATCTTCCCGTCTTACGCAACGGTATTTTGTTTAGGCCTTGGTAATTGTCAGAACGCCCATCGTATTATTGTGAATCAAATCACGCCAGTCGATGAAGAATTGGTCACATTGTACAATCAAACACAATTAGAATCTTTGGATGCACGTTGGAGTTTTCTTATGTGAAAGAGAGATAGAGAGTCAGAAGTCATTTTTGACTTGCTCGAGAAAGACAGAGGTTTGGAGAGTGATTGTGTGATGCAAGACCGGTTTTGACTCCCTAGCATCAGAAATCTGAGCCAGCAGATTTAGCTTTGTTGTGGATCTGTTTGACCACTTTGGAAAAGGACAGAAAAATCTGTTTCCGTGAGAATTAGGCAAACTAGGGCCTAATTCCAGCCACATAGACGTCCCAGTCGGCATTAACGACTTCATGCCAGCAGTTCACCTCCCAAAACAGTTGTTCAGCAAATTACTGTAAGCGTTGTAATATTGATGATTTTCTTGCTTTTATACATCGAAGTAAAAGCTTGCAGACGATGAGGTTTCGTCATAATTGTAGTAATAAGACTATTAAGCTGATCCTGGAGATGGAGGCTGATGATTTTTTAGAAGACCGGAAATTTACATTTATGAAAATAAGGATAATGATATAAGATTTGTGGTAATTTGGAATTGTGGAGATTGAGGTTGGAAAGGAAACAAATTGGAGCATGATTTCGCTAGTTCTTTAAAACTGTTAAGGTTTTGGGTTATATTTACTGTAGATGGCCTTATGTTGAGACTGGTCCCACTGACTCTACCGATGACTGAGAAGAGTCCCTTGTGTACCGCTAAGGAGCATAGACTCTGAACTTGCTCTGCTTGACCGAGCTTTGGGCTGATCTACATGCGGTTTTGAAGTAGACACCAGATTCAGGGGGCTACAGAAACTTCAACAGATGGTGGACCAATTAATGTTACTGTTTCAATAATTTAAAGTGGATATCTGATGGAACCTTTCTTTTCATGATTGATGTAATCCCAGAGTCACTTGACTGACTAATTGAGTATAATTGAGTTTTTATGACTTAATCGCAGACCTGTAAATAATTAAATAATTCTGTAAGACGTTAACTTTCTAATACCATATCGAGCTCGTGTTGTAAATATTGGAATACAGAATATTGGAATTCCAGAAGACTTTATTTTGATTGTCGGTGCATCCTATGGGATTCGGGGCTGCCATTCCTCATTGTGAATAGCCAAATGTCGGAGTGGTGACACTTGTCTAGGATGAACACGATTACGGGGTTCCTAATGACGAGAACCAACACGCAAATGTTGTTCATGAACAGGATTTTTTGCTCTCTAGTGGATGGAGAACGTAAAAAAAAATGGCGGACTTTGGCAGATACTACAACGTGACATTAATTTTGTTGCATAAAATAAGCAGTATTGCCTTCAAAATTAAAAAAATAATAAAGCCGTAGAAGAGAATGGACCTTCTTCCATTGTACATAATTTTGTTTGGCTATATTATGACTTAAATTGTTGTAAATTCGTTAAAATCGTCTCATCTTTTCATTTAGTGTTAATACAGCGGCTTTCATCTTGAATTTTCATCCAGTTGCGCATTCCATTTGCAAGTGGGAACCTTGCACTCAGCGACCCGAGAACACTGTTCCCAAGTCTTTGGAGGATGGGTTTCCAAATACACGCCTGCATGGGTGCTAGTTCAACTGCATCTGCGTATTTACTCTGCGTGAAAGCTTGCATGCGCGCTTGGTAAAGGGGAAAAAACGGATAGTGCTTGATTGTAAATCGTCCAATGAGAGTTTGGTTCTTGGTCATGAATATGTATAAGGTATAATTATAATAACAGGCCTCATTCATGAAGAAGCTATTTTAAAATCTTGTTCCCTCATATTCAATGTAGTGTATTAAATGGGGGATGCTGCAGACTAATTGGGCTCCAAACCTTACTTTATTTTTTTGTAAATGTGGCTTGCAATATTTAGATAAGATGGCGGTCTGGTTTTCCCTGAACCTGCTGCTCAGTCGGGCCGGCCACGTCAGCAAGTGGTCCAGCTTGGAAGGCCGGTGACGCGATCCGTTCAAGTGGCGGCAGTTTACCGCCTGGCCCGCATTACCACGCAGACGAACCACTCACACCTTCAAATTTCAGCTCACCACAACCAGGCTGCCAACGGCAAGGACGACAGGAAACGGGTATAAGTCATACACGGCCAGGATGCTGATTTTTTTTTCGAGACAGGCGTGCGCTTTCGCAAAGTCCCCTCACTAAACGCTACAACTTTACACCAACATTAATTTACAGTTAGTGAGAAATTAACTTTGAGGAATCAAATGAATTAACTTATCTGTAGATTTCTGAGCGATTATTTATAAGTGTTGCGATTATAATACATGTACCTCAACTGTTTCACTTACTACGCAACAAACCCACAAAGAGTGTGGGGCTCCCTTCCCTCGCTCAGGTATGAATTCTTCTGTGCGACAACACGACTCGAACCCACGACCTCCTGCTTACTAGTGCAGACGTCTAAATCACTCTACCACCGAGCTTGCCAGGGTCAACTGGCCGGTCTGAGTCAGGTGTAGCACTATATTTACTATATTTTCAAGATGTGCTTTTGCGTAACTTAAAATTAACAACTCCCCGACGCAAAGTACATCTTGAAAATAGTTTGCGGTACCCGCTGCTACAATGAAAAATTTCCCGGGTTGAAATTTAACCCAAGGAAGGGTGAAGACTGCAACTACCCAAATATGGGCTGTGTTGGGATGGGAATTACTTTCTGTTTCATTTTCACCCACAAAATGAGTGGATATTAACCATTGTTTGGTCAAAACAAACCAGAAATTAATTTCAATCACCCAAATTGGGTTGAAACAACCTGAACTATTGGGTAGTTGCAGTTTTCATCCTCGCTCGGGTTAAATGTATCCCAGGCAATTGGGCAATTTTCATTGTACTCCTGACTCAGACCGGCCAGCTGTCCCCGGCAAGCTCGGTGGTCGAGTGGTTATAGACGTCTGCACAAGTAAGCAGGAGGTCGTGGATTCGAGTCCCACCCGAATAAGCTGGTGAATTTTTTCTCAAGCTTTCGGAAAAGCACTGAGTATACAATGTTTATGAAAATATGCGTCGGGTGAGGGCAAGAAAAACTACCCTGTAATTAAAACAGTCCACCTGAGTATACCAGTAAGGACTCACATTATACGTTCAAGCTTTGCCTTGGTTTGGTATAAATAAGCCTTATAATTGGTCTTACGCATTCGTCATCTGACTAAGCCAATTCTTTGAACAGGTTGATCATTGCTATTTTCATCCTACCACGGTAAATCGTAAAGTTTAATAGGGTATTTGCATTTTATTGTTCATTTATTGCAAGATATTTTTGTGCCTTCTTTCTGCGTTATTATTGCATATCTGCCATCTGTTTGGCCATTGCGTACAGTACAGGTTTGCTATCAAAATGTATTGTCTGAATAATTTATCATGAAGCGTGCACGCATGCCTTGAATTAGGCATATGAACCAAACGTTGAACGAGCCCTCTCATTGGGTACCTCCGAGGCAACGACGGTGAGAACAGGCCACGTTTGCATAACACACGGAGTCAATCTGAAAGTTTGTGACGACAGATAGAACGCTATAGTTCATTGAAACAGGTTTAATTGGAAACGTGTGATCTTATCGCCGCAATACCTCAAGAAAAGGATCTATCTTTAAAAAAGTCTAAAATATTCAAGTTTTTATAAACATGAGTTTCTTAGATGTGGATCAGACTCGGCACGTGTTTCAGGCCGCCGATTACGCCGTCTGTGGTTCCATGCTCTTAGCGTCTCTTGCTATCGGCTTCTACTACGGTCTGAGAGGCGGTCGGCAGCGCACCTCGGCTGAGTATGTCCTGGCCAACCGCCGCATGACCGTGGTCCCCGTCACACTGTCACTGTTGGCAACGCTTTTCTCGGGTATCAGCCTTCAGGGGTTCCCTGTTGATGTCTACTTTAGGGGTACCATGTTCATATGGTCGATCCCCGCGCTTTTCATCGGGGGTGTCATCGCTTTTTACATTTTTGTGCCGTTGTTCTACAACATGGGAGTCTCTTCGGTATTTGAGGTATGGTAAACGCATTTTTGTTGGATAATCATGTCTGACTGAACTCAATGTCCCACAGTAAATGTTTTGAGCTTTCAAACGAAACCCTCTTCGTGAGGGTGTTCGTGTCGCCATCTTCCTTGTCACGTGCATATGGTCCGGCCTGAACCAGACATTGGCCTGTTCTAAATCAGTTCTTGTTTCATTAGACTGATGTTCCCGGGTGGTTTTTGACACCATATTTCGTTTTGTTTCTGTGCATTAGAGGCATCAGCATCGATCATTTCTTCAAATAATACGACCAGTGCTTCACATTTATAATGAGCCTTCCACTGGTTCCATTTTTCTGTGAAACTGCGCTACGGCGCCGTGTTCAGTGCTAGCCTTTAGTTTGACCGAAGTGGGCTTACGGCACAGGTTCTGTTCGCAGTGTTTTTGTGTTAGGCACGCGTCAAGATTAGTCCGCATTTTCAAGTCACTTGATTTGCTAATCACCAATCAATTGAGAAGGATTTATTCTGGTATTATACATGTATATTGACAGTCGGCTACTGGACTGCAATGGAAGTACAACTTTGTAAAAAAAAGTTTTTAGTAAAAGTTATACTGCCGATACGTCTGAGACTACTGCAGCCCTCATGTAACCCAGCTATTTTTAGCCTGTACAACGGACAAATCTAATCAGGAATCACCTAGAGACCACACCAATACAGTCCTGAGAAACCCGAAGGAAGCTCTTGGTGTCGCAATTCTTACCGCTGCTTTATTGTTGGCAATCAATCACTACCTCTTTATCGGCCCCTGTAGGAAAACAGCATCTGTTTCAAACTTATTCCCGACAGTCTTAAGA
>NW_019091398.1:556084-583012 GCF_001949145.1 Acanthaster planci
ATTTCTTGCTGGGTATCAAGCTCTATTAAACCCTTTCCCTCTTTTTCGCAGTACCCTGTCGTCTGCCTTTAATGGCATGGCCATCCTAATTGGAGAGCATGGAGTCAAACAGTTGTGCAAGAATCTTACTGATGAGAAATACACGTTGGTCCTAAAAGTCCTTGGTATGTTACGGTGATAGATAATCGGTGGATTTTTTTGACTCAAACATGTTTAAGATAAGGTGGTAGCTTGAGAGATTGCAACTGTTTGTTATCATTGCGTGGATTCCATCATACGATTTTACTATTGTGCCTTGGTTTTGTTTCTTCTCAAGTTACGTTTGTTGCCATCATCACGTTCGGGATAACTTTCCTGATTCCCCTCATTGGCAGTGCGGTACCTGTAAGTAAACCAGTACTGTAAAAAGCAGGAATGACGTGGGAACCTTTTCAAGCTGCTTGAACACAGACAAAAACGATGCCAGACTTCAATTACTTATTATAACTAAACGTTCTTAACTGCATGAATTTTGTCAGCGCGTTTTACTGCTAAGTGAGATTGGGCCTAAAGCTCCCCTAACCTCTATCCTATGGGTACGATCTGTCTGTGTCATTATTAGAACAGATAATCGCGGAAGGAGCCCTTTAATTTAGGACAAGGCTGCTGTCGAGTGGTCTCTCATGTTCGCAAAGTATTGACGGATAAAGGCGCCTTTTCATAATGTAATTTTTTTAGTGCGTTGCGCACGCGATGCGTTCACGCGTTTCACTGTCACGGACAGAAAAATCAACACCATTAACATAACACATGTGTGCATTTCGTTCGGCCGTCAGAATCTCCCCGGAAGCGATTTTGACAGATAGGCAACACTTGACGAAAATGTTGAGGTGCGTAATGGAAAAGGTGCCTTCAAGTAGGCTCCAAACTGCGTGCGCATTACTACTTTCCGTCTCAATGCACGCAATCTAATCGCGTCTCCGGGCATCGAGCAAACCTTGGCAACAGCGCACCTTCCGATTTTTGATATGCCTCATGTTTCCTACCATTGAGGTGGTGATGTGCGAGGACAAAGTAAGAAGCAACAAATTATGACCAACTTATTATTAAACAGTAATGTAATCAAAAAGGGGGTTTATTGGTGTATTGTTCTCACAGAACCTATGACACCGCGCCCTGAAATAACCCTTGTGCAATTTCAATGCATCACAGGCGTTACTTGCCATTGCTGGAGCCGTTGGTGGGCCTTTATTTGGTATTTACCTTCTGGGAGCGTTATCCCCACGATGTAAGGCAAAGGTAATTAAGAGTATTCAGTACTATCACTACGAATTATGTACACTTGAAAAGTGTTTTTTTGTCACGAAATAAGTTTTAGGTTTAACTGATTTCATGAAGGATTGCATTTATTACTAATTACTAATCTAAAGTACTTGTTTGTAGCGTTTTTTTTATAATTCAGCGTGGGTATGGTTAGGTAATAAACGCACGCACCTACCAGGCAATGCAGCTAGGTCAGGTGACAAGTCTTTCTTGTTAAGTTCGAACTATATGAAACTATAATGTTTCAGGGGGCATTCTTTGGTTACGTTGTCGGAGCGACGGTGGGCATCTGGTTGGGAATCGGCAATGTTATTCACGGAAATCGACTGGCTGGTCTGTTGCCACTGTCCGTTGATGCCTGCCCAGTGCCCCCTACATCGAACATGTCAGACATAACCCTTGAAACCATGACAACGACCTTTATCACAGCTGATGGTCCCACCACTTCATTGGAAAATTCCACGTTCTCGCCATTACCGACCGATCCGGTTCAGCAAAGGTACAAAAGTTTTCTCTAAATAATGGATATTATACAATAACATCATTAACAAGTTTTCTGAGGATATATTTGGAGGTTGCCATGAAATTTTATGTTAATATATTAATTTAAAGTTACTGCAGTCGTATTTTCCGTTTTATTGTTAGTATGATTTTTTTTGCAGTGGTCCAATTTTGAGGCCTCTCTACTCGGTTTCTAGACTTTGGTATCCGACAATAACTTGCTTACTGACCATCGTAGTTGCTGTGGTTATCACTCTGATATTTGGTGAGTTCAGATTTTGTTAATTATATATAACGGGTTTGCCCTTACCCAACGTATATTAATAAACACTGTATGCTCAGTGCTTATATACGTTGGGTAAGGGCAAACCCATTATATATAATTAACATCAGATTTTGTTCTTTAGTCCAAACCTTTTCTGGGAGTTGGCATGATCAGAGTCCTGTCTGCCATGTCTGTCTTGTTTTTGTTCAGTTTGTCATGTCTGTCCAAAGGCTGTTCCCCATAAGCCCTGGCTTCCCTGAACAGCCTCCATACTCATTAATTCCGTGATGCTTCTGCTATTATTTTCTCCTTTGTAAGTTGGTTTTTTCATCACTCTGATTTCTGTGACTAATGTTTTTATTAATCAATCATGTACAGTGTTATACAATGACATCACGGATTTCATGACTTTCCTGTGCTTTATCTTGCTCCCGTAAGAGTATGGAAATAAATGTGAATTGAATTGAATTGACTTGTGAGCTGTACATGTTGATGTTAATGTAAATTTGGGCAGATTAATCTTCACTAAATCTGATATATTCCTTGGATATGGCAGTGGATATTTTTGCCGTCGTTGGTAAAGGTTCCAAAACAACATTCGTTCGGCAACCTTGTGCGGATTGGTTATGGCGTCACTGTTGTTGATGTACATGCACCTAAACGCGGCGCGATACCTAACGCGTCCCATTTATTTTTCGCTGTTAAGAGCAATATTTTTACCTCCATTATTTTCAAAGTAAGTGACATTTGATCAAGCCCCGGTATTCCCTTGCATAAATCTCAAGCTTCTTTTCCTTTTCAAAGTTCAGATGAAATTTTATTGCAGCTCCATTTTCCGATTTTTTTCTCGTGCAAGAGGAACTCTTAAATATTAAAATGTGCCCAAAAAGAACAGAATATTTTTCGTCAGACTTGAAGTTGGGTTGTTTAAGTGAAAATAATGATACTTCCAGAGCTTATCGACTTTGAAAAACGTTTTGAAATGTCAATAAGAAATTTTCTGATTTGAGGGCGCCGTTCCAAGAATTTTGACATTTTTCAACACAATGATATTGGCATCGTAGTGCGCCACGTTAGGGGATTCTATACGGTCCAGTTCAAACCATGAGAATACACGGTTAGATGGGTACCGGCATCGATAGCTTGTTCTTACGGAGAACTTCTCTCAGTGTCGGTGTTATTACAAAACTGTTAAATAGCATCGACGGGCATGCTGGCAATGGTGACATCATAAATGGACCAATCAGAACAAGGCTATCAGCAGAATATTGTTTTAGAAATTGTGCTGGCCATGGCAAAATATCCACTGCCTTCAAAGATACCTGTTGAATCTCATCATTGATATTCCTACTGCACTGGAGGGCTATTAGCTCACTGGAATGCCAATTTATCGTCGATAATCCTTGGTATATCATAGGGTAAATCATTTTTGTCATTCAAGGCAGAAATGCCCCAGCCAAGCTGGAGTTTACATGTAAATACTAAACTTCCTCTTCGTTTTGTTCAGGTGGTAATGATGCAGATACCGTGGACCCGAGATTGTACGTGCAGATGCCAAAGTGGTGTCACTGCGCATGGCCGTTTGGGGCCACCGTTCGTAAAAAGAGTTGTGACTTGCAACAAGCCGCCAAATTGGAGGTAAAGTCTGATTCCAATTGAAAATGACCTATTGATTTTTAAGTTGCACCTGCCCCGCAAACCCTTTTACATTTCTTATTTATTATCTCATCAGAAGCTGTTGTGCACAGGAATGTTTTTAATAATAAGGGGACTGGACGCAAACGCCTGACTGGTTTTAATGGTTCGTCATTTTAGAAAAATAGTATACAGGTTTTTTTTTAATCTCTCACAAGATGAAGACGACTGGAACTGATCCACTCTTCAGCGAGAGTGTTGGAAGTCCACCGTGAAACTCCAAGTTGATGTCACTGGCGGAGGACCAATTCAAAAGCCTAAGCTCTGCTCAGACATTGCAAGACCGCTAAAGGCTATAAGGGGAAAAATCTTGCCGACGGTTAAATTCAAACATTAATATGATGTAGGAATTTAAATTACAATCGTAGTTTATTATAAGGAATGAAAACTGCTCAACTTCTTGTATTTACGGTGAATTGGGAAAATTTTGCAAAACCATATGTTTCGTTTCATTATTTAAGAATTTCTAAAAGCTTGTAAAGTTTCAAGACAATGGTGTTCAGTCATGCATGACAGGAGGGATACCATCAAGGTATCATTAGAAAGAATACTGCTTGTACTTTTCAGAGATCCTTATACATTGTAATCATATCTCATGGTTTGGGCATATTAACCCCTTTCCTCAGGGTTTGGTTTTTTCTAGGATACCCTGTATAGCGCACACCCCTTCTTCGAGAAAAAAACGGCTTCAGAAGCATTTTTAGGGGCTCGGATTACTGGTGGTAAAATGAATAGAAACAGTCCCAGAGATCATCCTCACAAAACCAGCTCGAAGGAGTGATCAAGGTGGGAGAAATAAGAGCATTTTGTCTCAGGTTTCTTAACCATAGGAGAACAAAGGAATTTCCACACCAGGTATAATTCACAACACTCGCACGGATTTCATATGAAAATCTGGACTCGTAAATCCTTAATGTAATAAATCAACACGCAGAGGTCATCATTAAAGCTGCCAACGTATGTGCCGCCTACAAGAGTAATAAAAACGCTTGCTCGACATTGCTTATTAAAATAATTTGTTCGTGGCATCAGAGTGGCAAGCCAGCCAACCATCGCCTTTGTATTCGGTAGGGTAAATGGGTGCTTGTGCCTCCATTCAGTATCCATTTCGAGTCCAGAATTTTGTTTAAGACGTCCGTGGAACTTATACCCGTGTGTGAGAGCGCTAACCTTACATTTACCGGCTGGATAAATTTCTCATTGTTGTTAGATTTCGCTTGAAGTATGCACAGGAAAGTAGTCCGAGTATACACTCTGAAATGATAACAAATATGTTATCAAACTATTTTTCTTGCTTAAGCTGCTCACTGCATAGCCCTGTAATGTTGAGGGGCATAGCTGGATTTTTACGCGGGTCCTCATTAACATTTTGTGATCCCATGGATTATTTACAATAAGACGAACCGTCACAGAGGTACACGTACTTTATAATTCACAAATTTAGGACTTGCGGCTTGCAATTCGGAGTCTTTGTTCACAAAACCTACGGTACGTGTACCTGACTTTGTGCATGGGCATAGTTTACGTACAGACGGGCGGCTGCTTTTAGAGGGGAGAACATGGTTAAGTTACTACTATATTTGGGGTGCTTTCGGGGAAGGGTCAATAAAAAAACTGCACATATAAAATTGATAAGAAAACTAAAGTTCTTGCCATAATCTTGCATTTCCACTGAAAAATGCCTCTTCCAAAGAGTCACCAGGTGGCACTATATGCTGTAGGGCGTGTAGTTATAATTATGAACGATGTCTGTGGTAAAACATTTATTGGACAAGTTCGACCAAGGACGATAGTTAACCATCCTTGCAGTTCCTGATCGAAGGCACGCTTGTCGACCATGATGGTTGGACTAGTCTAGTCAATTAACCCGATCGCGACTAGCCTATCGAGGTTTTCGGGTCGGAATGGACTAGTTATACGAAAAATGCCGGAAAAATTACAATCTGTCACTAGTAAACGACCGTTTTCACTTTTATTTAGCTATTTTGCCCTTCCTGCGGCCACTTCTTTCCCTCGGCCTAATGACCTGACACCGGTTGACTAGGGTCGTTCCGACTTCTTCGCACTTCACTACCTCACTGCACATGCATGCGCATGGCACGTCACGAATCAACCACTAGTTGGTCTTTATCGAACTGCCAGCGCGCCCTCTTGTGATCTGCCTGACAACCGAACGGCTGTTTTATTTTGTGCATTAGAATTTAATTTTTAAATTTTAAAACTAGCACATTAATTCATATTTACTTGTGATGAAAATGAAGTATTATATATAAATCAATCAGAAAATAAAGTGTTTCGAGGGTCAATTGCAATTCATTATGTCAGACTTTATCTAAACGTATTTAACAGACTTTTATTAATACCAAGGAACAGTCGTGGGTGTATGTGTCGCTATGCAACAATCGACCGATTTGCAACAGATGGGGTGTGTTGATGCACGCTGATGATCCTCGTAGGCTCGCAAAATGCGCATATTTTGTCTCCAGGGCGCTATAGCAGCATTATTATTGAACTGAACTATTGCCTTCATATCTTTAGACATCGGTGGATTGACCTTTAGGAGATTTCTGACATAAGTAAGCAGACTTCTGTGCGTTCTGACAGAAACTTCAAGTTCAGTGAACGTCAGTCGCTTGTGTATACATGGTGTAGGCCTAGGCCTTCAGGAAAAAGCTTGCCTTTGCTTGACATTTGCTGGCGTCGACCGCGGCAGGAGAACTAACTTAGGCAAATTCTACTCGGCTGTGAAGATGTCCGAACAGCAAGCAACAGAGGATATTGAGGTATGGTTGATGTAGACTGCCTTTTTGTCATCTACATTTGATTGTTTCTGGGGGAATCCAGGAATTCATGAATTTGAAATTATGATCAGCCTGTGTACTTCCAGAATAAGGTTTATACAAACCTTACAGATAGCAATTGGCAAAGGAAAATGTTATGAAATATGATCGTCCTGATGGTGGCCTACGCAATGTGGGCCAATCACATGGCCAGGCAACAAATTTATCTTATTCTTTCAATGCAGTGAAGTCAGCGATACCCCTCGGAGTGAAGTTATGCTGAAAAGAGTTGTTATTGACCGCATTTAGGCCTACATGTATTTCATAGATATTGAGAATTTCGGGTTACTATGACTCTAGACTGCATTTGACATTTGTACTGTCAGACAAACTCCTGCGTCAGACCACAGACGATGGTCAGACAATCTCTTACTGCCAGTGGTCATGTGAATTTGTGTGTGATTAATTTCTCCGTAGTTCAGCCTATGAACTGTTAAGACTCTGCAAGTGAATTTAATTACCTAAGGAGAATACAAGTGGAGACCTGCATTTTTTGGTTCCTGTCTTTAGAAGTCAAGTCTGTTTGGAAACAGATTCACAAAAGTAATGGATCAAACACTGAAATGTCTTAAATGAAACTTAGATAAAAATGAAAATAGAAGAAGTACAGCATGTACGGGGAATCTACAGAAGACTTTGATGAAAGTTGCGGGAAAGGAACATTGTTTCTTTCATTATTCCAATTTTATAATCAAATCCATCGTCACTGTGGATTCAATCTATGCCATCTACCTAAGAAGGCACCTTGTTTGATCAACCATTGATCAACAATCATAGGGAATGCCCCAACCATTGTAACACACAGTGTGGGCCTAGTCAGGGCAGACCATCTTTGTCGTAATAGTTGGGCATACCCTACTTCACTCATCCAGCACAGTGAAATATAAAAAAAGAGTGCAATTAAAGAGCTTGGTTGAATCTCATCACAGTTTTACAATACTCTATCAAGGCATTGTTTGCCTCAGTCTTTTTTTTCTTAAAAAGTGTTTCGCTCCAAAATGTGGGCTTTGTGAACAAAGTTGGGCATGCCCCAGCTGGGTCTTGGATGAACGCTGATCAACTTGTACCTACATGTGTGCCAAGTGGTACATACCTACTTGTATATGTACAAGCTGATACTTGGCATACATGTAGGTTCAAGTTGATTAAACCAACTTGTATGAAAACCAACTCATACATGTAGGTTGATCAACTTGTGTGTGGACTGACTGGTACGTGAGTTATGACACATGTGCCATAAGGGTATTTGCCATTTTTAATACATCAGGTAATTTCCAGATTTTTTTCACTTTCATATTGATTGGTGGTTCGATACTGAAGACCAGAAATGATTGACACTAAAATGTAATGTCAAATGCCATGTGATTTGTTATTGATTCCTGCATTTTATTGTTGGATGGAATAGTTTTGCTGTGTCGAGGAAAAATATGTGAGAAATGAAAAGATCCTGTGGGGAGTATGAGAAGTTTACTGCTGTGTAGACACCCTTTGTTATATGTCATGCTCAGAGAAAATCACCTTTGCTTGGCAGGAGCAACAAACAATACAACGACTGGATGAGGAACAACCCAAGGCTGACGAGATGGAACCAGAGAGCCAGCCAGTGGACGCTGACCAAACAGAACCGGCCAAAGAGGATAATGAAGGTAGAAAGGCGGGACTAAGGAAACGTGCCAGGGGGCGGAAAGAGGGGAAAGAAAAAGGAACAGGTATAAGCCGTGGAAAGTCGCAGTCATTGCGGTAATAGCCTGGCTTCATATCATTCCATGCTTAGACAGCAACTGTTGGTGACGTTTAGATCAGGGACCAATGTTTGTGGCTCTGCTTACTGTTAGCTAAGATTGGGTGCCAACTGTCGCCTAAAATTCTGCGCTACGAGGTAGCCAATTGACAGGTTAGCAAGGAAAGTTGGGTTATGCCCAGGCATAAATCCCAGCACTTTGGATTCTGCACTTACATGTTTAGCATGGTATTTTTGCGCTATCACTGCAAGCATAGAATTGATCTAAGTGTTGAATTCTGTGCTCAGCAGAACCATGAAGTTGGGCCCAGGGCCCGGTGGTTTATCACCAGAACATGTTGCTCAGTGAATTTACACCCTAACTGAAAATTAGCTGTGAACCAGTCGCACGTAAAGAACAAGTCATCTGGGTCCAATGTCATGGCACTGCTTACAGCAAGCAAAAAATCGGCGCTTACGGTAGCAGAAAATTCTGTGCTTATGGCGAACGTATTTCACGGGTTAGCGAGGAATTTTGGCTTGTTCGAAAGCGTACATCCCATTATGAAGGATTCTGTGCTTAAAGGGTTAGCGCAGAATTTTTCTGCTTGCGCGGTTAGCGCAGAATGGAGATCGTAAGCGCGTAATTCTGTGGTAAGCAGCGCCATGAAATGGGGCCCTGGGCTGTTCAGTTCCCTGTCTTTGTTTAGTACATACATGTATCCTTTATCCTTTAGCTGCCCTTAGCAGTGTCTCAGTGGTAAGCGTGCATATACATTCTTTTGAGGATTGAAAGAAAGTTGGATAAAATGTTCCCCAAAGTTTTTATAACCTGATTTTCTTTTCATTGGTGGAAGGGGTGAAGGATCAAAGGAATCTCATCTTATTGTCAAATAAATTCTATGATAGTCCACAGAAATATGTCTAGAAAGGAGAAACACTAAACCATATCTCATTATTAAAGAAAAAGATTAGAAACAGCTACATTTGGTGTATTTCAAACTGGCCCAATCACTGAAAAAAGTCAACCCTGGAATTAAAAGACACAGTACCCCTTTTCACCGTTGAATTGGTACTTTTGTCAGGTAACTAACCCCAATGGAAATGCATGTTTCGAAAACTTGCTCATTTCCTCGGAGCCCCCGTTCATTGACAACTGATGGGGCTACCCTGCTAGAAATGAAATAAATGATTGAATAAAATTTTCACTGGTTCAGATGCCAAAAAGACCTAAAAGGGATCAATCATTTGAAATAAACTTCAGAAATAATTTCCACTCATTGTGGTCAAGTCACATCAGTGCTGTGCTAATTAAGTTGTGATGCAGTAGTAATGGGGGGACCTTTGGCCCCATCACCACATTCCATTGCTGGGCTAGCCAGCACTGTGAGCCAAAGTAAACACCCATTTGTCATTCACCTGCAAACACACATAGTAGCACTACACCTACATGTACATGTAGATAAGATTGCTCTTTATCTTTTCGTTTTGTGTAAGAGGTCTTTGCATTTTTTGGTGTACTGTACATGTTTGTGCGTGATTTGTCATTACATTGTCCATTACACCGCATTTATTAAATTCAATTACTTCATCTGATCAGTAGAATAGTGAAAATGTTCAAGTTGTGACACTCACTGAAAACAATGTGCTTTATAATTGTGTAATTCCTCCATTTAATTGTTTCTTGAACACATGTGAGTTTGACAATGAAGGCAGTCAGCATCAATTAGTAAGGAAAACTCTAGCCCAGTAATTGAAGATCTAAATAGCTTAACCCAGAAGACATTAGTGAAACCTGTTGTGCAATTAAACCTGCAATTTAAAAAAACAATACAGCTTCAAATAAACTTGGTAAATCAATCAAGTATTCACCTCATTCTCGAGCACTCTGCATGAAGTGGATAGATTTTGTGAATGGCTTTCTCAGTCCAATTCATAAGTGGGGTATTTATCTAGAATTAACTTTAGGATTCATGATTCTGTCTCGCCACCAGCCACAGCAGAGGCAAGCAAAAGACAACAGCAGTTCATCGCTGAGTTTAATCGCCTGAAGGCCAGCCTGGAGCAAGAGGCTACACGGATTGTCAAACCAGAATTGTAAGGATACATGTATATTTGTTTCAGTCGCAAGAAACTGCATGTAGACCTATTCCATGTAATTCTTAGTTCTATGTTGGTTCTGTAAAAGATGCATGACTATCACATGGCAAATAATATTTGCTGCGTGATAATGCAATATTATTCAGCGTCTTTAGTAGTCAAGGGAGGTTCAGGGATGAAAGGTTAACAGAAATTGCAACACTGTTAGTTTGGTTCTGTTGTCTTTCCAGCAAGCAGTACTCACCATACATTCACACCAGTCTGGCTCCTTACTACAACACCTACACAGTGCAATTCCTTCTTAGTCTGGTAAGTGCACGGATCGAGATTTGTCATGTGTACGCTCTGAAAAGGAATAAGATATACAAATCAACTTTTAAACACAAGTCTCTTCTCATGGTTAAAGCCGCTTGATGACGTGATCCAATGAAAATATAAGTCATTTTGTCAGTTAATGTTTAAGAGCTACATATGCGTACATTCTGACAGTTGAATCTTGTGTCTGACATTTCAAACTGCTTTAAAATAAGTGTCAATTGTTATATTGTGTTCAAAATGTATCAGTTTTTGCCTACAAAATTACTAGTCACTATCTAGTCACATGTTCATTTGGTCTGTGAAACGACTGCCCTTGTTCCCTTTTTCCAGCCTCCTCATGTTCGGCATGGGTACATCACTCGCAAGACTGCCATCGGCTTGGTGGATCCTGAGGTGTCACACAACATGGATGTGTAAGTCTCTAAATATCGCAACTCGGAAAATATAAATAGTGGTAGAAACATTGCCAAGTTTTATTTCATTGTGGTTTTCGTCCCCACTGGCTGCTCCCATTTCACCTTTCCTACTTTCAACTTGATTTCTTTTCAGTGGGTAAAAAGTGAATCAGAGTTTTTCCCTTGTATTTTTCCTTAAGAAATGTCGACCTAGTGCCAGGTGGGTAAAAAGTGAATCAGAGTTTTTCCCTTGTATTTTTCCTTAAGAAATGTCGACCTAGTGCCAGGTGGGTAAAAAGTAAATCAGAGTTTTTCCCTTGTATTTTTCCTCAAGAAATGTCGACCTAGTGCCAGGTTCTGTTCCAATTCCAGTAACATCGATGGATCCTAAACTTTCGTAAGTACATCCTGATCTTGCCAATGTCTTTGTTCACCTACAAGTAACCCTTTTGTGGGTTAAATTTGAATAAAGCCTGGTACACTGGGTTTATTTGATTGCACATACACATAACAATTTGAATTCTCCATACTAAAGACACTGTAGCTATAAGCGTTTGCTTACATGAAAGATGTCTTGCACCAATACACTGTTTTCAATTGATAAGAAGGGCACAAAATTTAAAGGAACCAGTCAATTCCACAGATGGCAGTCGCTATGCAAAAGCTTGCCCTGAATCATGAGGTATAGCAACAGTGTCTGTAGACTGGGAAATCAAATTATGTTTATGTGCGATCAGATAACTCGGTGTACCAGATTTATTCAACTTTAAGTCAGCAAACGGCTTATTGATGTTTAGATCTCAAGCTTTTATCTCAACATCCCTGATTGGATTTGTGATATGCTGCATGACACAGACCAAGAAGTCAGGGTCTCAAGGGTGGAAAAGACGGGATGGGCAGCACCAGACTACCCAAGTGGCCAGTGGTGAAGTTCAGGAAGACAGAAGATCCTAACAAGAAGCTCGACTGGGGTGACGTACCCAGATTGAGGTAATTCAATGCAAAAAAGTTATAAGTGCCTGACAGGTGTAGAATTTCACATATTGTTCAGTTTGGCTTGTTAACATGTTTAATATGGGCGGTATTGATGAAAACTGTGGGCATTGATCACCTCTCAAAGTTGGGCTCGGGGACATGGGTCACCCAATATAGTCGTACATACATGTTTTTGGTACTAAAACAAACTTAAAGTGGGACATTGCTATCCTCATTGAAGTGGCAGGGCATCCTAACTAAAAGTCAGGGCCCGTTTTCATTGCAGCCACTTGACAATGTCATTATGAGTAATAGGTAACTCTGTCCCAAATTTGTGCTTACCTGAGCTTATGCTATTGCTCATGTGCCATTTCATGCGGTGGATATGCCAGAGGTAGCATGCACACAGAGATCTGTGTTGAGCCACTGATCTACATGTAACTATCTTTTTCCTCAGAGATTAAACATGTGTGCTATTGCTGTGATTAATTACGACGTATTGGACACTTAAGTTAGCAGTGACATAAAATTGAGCAGAAAGGCTTGATTTTGGCTGATATAAGGTACATGTACTTGAGGCTCCTCTGCATTAGAGTCGACTTGATTCTGACCTTTCATCTTACGCCCCACCTCTCAGAGACACCCTGAAGACCCAGTACAGCAGCAATGCTCAGGAGCGCATCAAGTTTGACTATGAGCGTACCAAGCAAGACTGGGATCGTATGGAGCTGGACAGGTTGAGGGAAATTCACGAAGTCAATCGTAGCCACATGCGCATCACCTGCGGTACATATCTTGGCACCTCCAAAGGCTCCAACAAGGCCATCAAGAACCTGACCAAGGTTCTGGAATAGTCCGTGCCACTCAGTATTCAAGATTAGTGTTTTCCAATGTAAGTTTAAATTCCTGTGTACGATGCATATTCAGTAGAAAGCTATTATCATGAAGCATGAACTACAGAAGACAATCCAACAACGGCAGTATTATCCATAGTGCACAGTCTGTGCTATTTCTCAGTATCACAATTAATGATTCACTGCACGAGCAGTTCTTGAGGATTGTCTAAGCGGATCCGTTTAAAGACTGGTAGTCAAAGTAGTGGTTGCTGATGCAAGTGACCTGACTAAATTTCGTAGGCTGGTTCCAGCTAGTCAACCATTTGCCCACCAGTAATGAAGTCCAACAGTCTAGAGACTTGTAAAGATGACTGATCATAGTTCATCTTTGAACTTTCTCCAAGATGTTCATAATAATGTCCTTCTAGTAGAGGCAAAGGTTCCTTGAAACCCTTTCCTTAAAAATTGCAGGTAAGGAATATTTCAAATCTCAGACAGGTTGCGTGATTGACTGGAAATGCTGGAGGCTTCAAGTAAAAGCCATGAATAATGATACGTTTGTGATTTATCTGGCAAGCGACCTTTTCTGATTTGGAACTTAGAACAAATTTTAGTTTTCAAACTTTTTAGACAATGAATATGGCTTCTTGGAAAGTTAATTAATTCTGTGAATCCAAATTGGGAGAAAATGTTTTGGGGAAAAATTGTAATGCAAATGTTTCAGTTAAATCACTTAACGCCATTTAGTTTCAAGGGCAAGGAGTTGATTTCAGACACCCATTGTTAAAATTGTGAGTGTAAAATAGAGAAAGAACAAATACAAAAAATTAAAAAATGGAATGAAAATATGATAATGTAGGCAGGAAGAAGTCACAAGCAATACTAGTATGGACCTTGATGCCTTCACCGTTTTGTTTTCCATACAAAATATATTTTTATTACATTCCACCACAAGTACATTCTTTTTTTTTTTACATATATATATTTTTTGCCAAAACAAAGCTCTTGTGACAAATGTAAATGTAGTACGTTTCTTTTAGACAACAGCTTAATACGAAGTCAGAGTTTGGAAGACTCTGAAGCCATGTACAGTGTTTTTTATAAGCTGTAATTGAAATGTACATAAAAAATGGAATAGGCATTTAAAGGGCTATTCTAGTTGCACCAGTCATGAATTGAGTTGAATTTTGGTATGGTGCTAAGACATGCTGGATGAAGGTTTTGTTTCATCCTGGTATACAGATTTTTTGTAATGAGTAATGTAAGTTAATTGATTAACGGTTGTGTGATGCATACGTATGTAGTGAAATTGTGGCCCACCGTGAAATTCCTCCTGGGTTATTTAATCTGTAAGAAATTTAAACGGAAAGGGATGTGAGAAAATTGTAATGTTTCAGATTAATATGGTAATTACATGTTTCACTGAGTAAATTATCAGTTGTCCTAATCAATTTTGGTTGATAGGACCAGAAAGCAAAATGGCTTAGCAACCTCCAAGACACACCTTTCATTTGCTACTTTGTTACTTAGGTATTCCAAAACATATTTTTTTCCCAATATGATGGTCAGAAACAAGACAAATGCATCGTGACTGATCATGTACTTGTAGGGTTCCTATTCTTGTATAGTCATGTTCACTTCATTATTTCTGTATTCTAGATGAACCATGGACTGTACTGCCCATTGTAAAACATGAACGAAATAAAACCAGAGTTTTGAGGGTAAAAGCCTCTTTTAGCTTTCGTAGTCTTTCACCAGAGACCTCCAGTACAAGGCATTTTAACAGTGCCTTTGACCTTTTCACCTTTAGGTTTTTCGAGGACACCAAGACAAATTCACAAACCAAACCTGCATGACCTCAACACATAAAGCATCTTCCAATTGAAAAGCATGGGACTCAATGGCTCTGGAAGCCCTGTACATGTAGGTCCTGAGTTCAAGCAGTCGTCAACATCACAAGCAAACTGTCTGAATATTGGTCTTCCCCAAGTTTAAAGAGACACCGTTGTAAACCAGGTTTTCATATCTTGCCATTTTGGCGGTTTCATGGCATACTCCTGAGCCGAAGAACTACGCGAAGGGTTCAAGTTCCAATTTCTGGTTTGATACCAAGTACAAACCAGTCTTTCATACGTGTATATTTAAAATTAAAGCACCGAATTACAAAGCATTGATGGCCAGGTGGCCAAAACTGCAGAACTTCTATTCCCAAGACCTGGGTTCGAATCCTGGGGAGGGGGGCACTTTTTTCATTTCATTTAGGCAACTCTGATTGATAAATAATGATAAAAGCCAGCTCCTTCAAGGGTTAAGCCTTTCTGAAACTGGAAAGTGAGGCATTTTTATGATGCTGATGCTTCATGCTTTGGATAAAAAATTTGAAACCTATCTTTACCTAAAAGAGGATCTTTTGAAGCGCAGCTTTGGTTCCCTCCACTATGAACTACATGTATGGAAGACAAGACAGCCTACTTAATCATGAGAAATACATGCCAGTTTGCATCCATTTACATGCGCCTATACTCAATTCTAGGCGTATGTAAAATCATATTGAACTCGGAGGATCTGGGACTGTTAAGCTTAATACTACGTGTACTTAAACAATGTTTTGTCTTCAAAGCAGAGAACTGTATTTAAACGCTGTATGCATGCTTGCAAAAATGCTCCCCTATGTGCTTGTTACACATGACTTTGTCTACACGCTTGAATGCTTCCCGAAAACACTTGACCTATAACAACCAGCCTTTTTGCCAATATTTGCCTTCAAAAGCAAAACAAAACAATGAGAAGCACATGGGTCGTGGGGCATCATCGCTGTGCTTCATTATCTGCTGTTTTCCCACAATGCTTGTGCCGTATTTTATCACAAACAGTAAATGGAAAACTAGTGTTTTTATTTGAACAGATATCTGTAAATGTCATTATATATGCGAGAAGTGTACTTGAAACTGATACCTAAATGGACTTGTATTTGTGTTATCTTTGAAGTTTCTTGGTTTGTCTTTGTTTAAATACTTGAGGTACTTAACACATGCAAGAAATCATTGACTGTACAGGCAAGGCAGGGAAATGTGAGAAATTTCACGATAAATACCAACGGAAAATATCTCCAGCAAAATGGAATAAACATTTTGAAGGTAATAAGGTTAGGTTCAATTCCCAATAGCTGGACGACTAAAATACAAACACACAGTGTTCCTTCAATTAAAAGCCTTTTCAAATTTGTGCAACCATGGCAACTGACAGACCGTACATAATGACAATGGGGGAGGCAAGCACGAGGCAGCGGCTTCGAGAAGGAGACCTCAACTAACATATATTAACACTCCAGAGGACTTGAGAAGTGGGGATGTGAGAGCATTGAAGAAGCCTGAGCAGCCACAGGAAACCCTGGTACCTCTGATGAAGAGTGCTCCTACGAGGTGTGTGGGATACACCTGCTGCAGTGTCAACGTGACCGGCTGTCAACCGATCATCAGCTAGAGCAGCTGACTCGTATATCTTTGGCCCACTCTGGGGGTTGCTGGGCATACTGGGCTGTCTCCGCTGCCTCCTGTTCCTCATAGGGATTTTGGAGGACATCCAGTAAGAAGTTGACACCCGAGTAGTCACCCTTCTCGGCCTTACTGATAGCTTCTTGGGCCATCCAATTGCGGAGGATGTATCTGGGATTAACAGCTACAGAGCGACATGAAAACAACTTCAAACATAAATGGTACAGTTTCTATACAATTGAAGCTGTCATATTTAAGAGTGGAAATAAATGCGCAGTTAAACTTGCAAATTTTGTTAAAATAATTATGTGATGAGCTATCTGTAACGATGGACCAAGTTAATTATGACACCAACAAAAGGACTACTGTTTCTGCTGTGTAATTAATAAACTGAAAATGAAATGTCAACAAATTCACATTGAAATCAACAACACCCTCTAGTCTCACGCAGCGTTTGTCTCATGGAAAAATATAAGACCTAAAAAAGCAGCATAAAAAAATGGATGCTTTTAACACAGTCTAAGTGTGAGCTTTCTGAGAAATTCAATAAAGATAGGAACTGTGAAATTACCATTCATTTGACTTGCTCTCCTCAGCGTCTCTTTGGCAGAATGTCCAGCTCGAGAAGTGTAGACTCTTATCCACTCTGAAAACCTGCTGTGCTGCTGCAAATCCTTCAGAGCCCACAGAGAATCTTGTATGCTGTTCAAGGCGAGGTCGTTGACAGACAGCATCCCTAACTGACGGAATGTCATTGTAAAATCTGCATGGGTGTCTTCCATCAGCTGTTTTTTCGAAATGCAAACACGGGAAACAGCATCAATCTTTGATTGCGTTGTATGCAAAGCCGACAGCACAAAAGCAGCCAAAACACGTGTGTTCTGCCTCTGGCTGCTGGCTTTGAGCAGAGGCCAGTAGATCTATTACTGTTCACAATCTGCTATGTCCTTCAGCAAGTCACTTTGCTGGCATTTGCCTCTGTCCATCAAGAAGCACACATGAGCATTAGGGCCATTTTGCAATAGACTCACAGCTGCATGATTGGTAAGAAAAGAAATCAGTTCTCCACTCGTTCAAACAAAGGGAACTGGACTCAAACATTGGCCTGTACTGTCCCAGCAAGGACTGTTACAAGTGAATCTTTACACTGACAAGTATGTCTTGGATACTGAAATTTAGGGCTTCCACAGTATGAATCACTTTATCCAGACCATACCTTTAACAGAAGTGCCACGATGTATTCATCCTGCTGATCTTCTCCTGATAGCCCCAACTTCTTGCGAAATAATTCCATGAAGCGTCTTTTGTATATGTCGGCGTAGCCTTGAAGAATCTGAAACAGCCTGTCAGAAATATGTGCAACTGAAAATTTCTCACCAAATTTATAGGAAGTTGGTTATTAAGGAGAAATCAATGTGCATGGTTTTTGTACAAGTTTTGCATCAAAATGACTAGGACTTAAGAATGACACAATGATAGGAGGATTCCTTTTGTAGGGCCAAAATATCGACTCTCTGCACAGCAACATAGAAGCCCATTGTAGCTAGTTCAGTAAGAGTTACAGCTATAAGCTTGGTTGGGACTATAACATGAAGCTAGTTAAAACCACAGATGACGTAAACAGTCACTGAACCCATTAGGCTACAGGTATCACCACAAACCAATTCAATATCCAACAAAATAGAAGGTTTTACTTGTAATTTAGTCAATGTAATCACTGAACCATTTACAAGACCGAGTCTCACGACCAGTTACAAGTACTTGTGGGTGAATGCAAAGAAATACTTTCACTTGAAAAGCTTGAGACTTTAATCCAGTCTGGGAGTCCTGTAAAGATCCCAAGGGTCTTGTGACGGTCTTAAGGAGTCTCAAATGCAATGCGTGTCTTTGACTTTAGGTTCTCTACGTAAGCAAAAGTTCATGTAACTAGAATATAGCATAGCTCACTGCCTGGCTTGGTGTTCATCGACCAAAGGGAGTAGAGCCAGTCTCAGTTTGTCCAAGTTGAAGTACCCAACGTCCGGCTGCTTCTCATAGCTGTATCGGGCCTCGTCATCAGAAGTATTTGGGACAAAGTCTGGGGTGTAAGCCTCAAGAAAGCCAAAGGGTCCATAGTCGATGGTTATCGACAGGAGGCTGAAATTGTCTGTATTCATGACTCCTGGGAAATATTAAGGGCATAGCAAGCAGAATAACTTCTTAAAATTCGGATTGGAATTACATGTAGATGTAGATTCAGACGTGTTCATGAAAGAAACAAGCAATTTTAAGACTGCCTTACTGTGGAGCAAGACTGCCCACGTCAACAAACTCTCTGAAGATTAGTTCCAGTAAACATTTTGAGTGTAACGCAACAAGAGCTTTGCCGGTATTTGATTGTGTTTCATGGGTAGAAAGCTTGGAGTCTACGAAAGATACATGTAGATTATATTTGAACACCAAGAACACTAGGTGTTTATACGTCAGCGCTCAACTCCATCTCTGCTAAGGATGACCAAAGCACTCCCCTTGAAAGTGGAGTTTACTCTTAAAGAACAGATCGAGTCATTGAGTACCCGCAAACCTTCTCTTGGTCCAGCCTCCACCGTGCAAAGTTTCAAATCAGACTTTTTTATCTACTCTACTGAATGAGTCAGAACGTCCCTTATCACAGCATTCTCTTACCGTGAGCAAAGCCAACTGACATCCAGTTTGCAATCATGTCTGCTGTCTGAGAGACTACTTCAGTGAAGAAAGCCAAGTAGCGGTTATCGTCCAGGCTTTCGATTTGTGGGAAATAGTGCTGGATTATAAAGTCGGTCAACTGTCTGCAAAATAACATTATAAAACACGATCTGCGAAGAGCAAAGATCTTGACTCTGGTTTCAGTGATGGAATTTATTCTTAAACGGCACTGGTTCTCAAAAATGACATCAAACCTCCAATAAACAATAGTCAAAACTTCACTGTTGGGTAATGCTTGACATCTCATTGTTTCTTAAACAGAAAACACAGTTGAAAAAAGGCAACGACTTACCGTAAAAGGGAAACCTCTTGGTTGGCAGTGAGGATTTCCAAGGAACCTATACGGAACCAGGAGGGAGCTAGTCGAAGGACCACAGCAGCTTGTTCCTGTTTGGGATGGCCATCGTAGAACTGGTCCCTCCAAACAGGATCTGAACTGACTGACAGGCTGAAAAAAATAATAAAAACTAATCAAGCAAACCAGTGACATCCGGAGAACAGGTGCGAAAGTGGTATCAAGACTGAAGTTTCCTTGGAAGAATATTTCTCTGGTCCTTGCAAAACCTGTGAAATTATTTAATTACTGTCAATTTACTGGACGGTGATGGACCTTAGAGGACTGGAGATTCCACAGAATGCCCAGGAAGTTACATGTATGTAATCCATTTCTCAATCCCTAACCCGAGGGCTCTGGAGGTCGGAACGCCCAGGTGATGCATGGCCTCCGAGCAGAGAAACTCCCTGACAGATGACCTCAGTACAGCCCGACCATCACCACGTCTTGAGTATGGTGTCAGGCCAGAACCTTTCAACTGCAGTTCCCATCTCTCTCCTTTCCTGTAGGTATGAATATTCCACATTCCATTTACACCGTTTGCTTGACCTTTCATCGATGGCGCTACAATATCACATGCATAGATTAGGCAGTTTAGCCATTCCTATAGGTCAAGAGCCAATAGGATAGATAGATAGCCAATCCCTGCATCCACCCAATAAAGGAGAAAAATCATGTGGCTGCAATAAGGGAGGAATATTCTTCACTCTTACAATATGAAGTACTTGTACCTGTTTAGATATTCACCCAGCATCACTGCTCTTCCATCTCCAAGCTGCCCTGACCAATATCCAAACTGTGAACATTGCAATACAATAACAGTGAGGTAAGAAACAGAAAAAGAAAAACCTCTCCACATCATTATTGATCTATGTTGAGCCACTGAAGTGCCTTCTACAACAGGGAACTCGTCAATAATTCATGCACTTTTACAAAACGTAGCACTTGTGTAAATGGTCTTTAATTTGAAAAATGCTAAAAACTAAGAGAGCACAATTGCTCTTTATATACCTGGTGGCCTCCATAACGATGGGCAAGTGGTACTGAGTTTGACAGAAAAGTATTCCCACTGACAAAAGCTTTGAAGAAATCTGAATTCCAAAGATGTGTTGGCTCAAGATCCAAGATGTCTCGAGCTGCAGGCTCTGATATTGCAACCAGGTGTGTCATTGATTTCATTGGAATTGGATACACTTCAGAAAATATGGCATTCTTCACTTGGCGGACATAGTTTTCTTCAACTTTATCCACTGGGAATGTTTCTGTGATTGGGTAAAAAAACATTGAAATGTTATTGTGCCTAAACACATATCAGTAATTTACATGTAAAAAAATTAACACAAATTAAAGAGAAAACAAATACACGGCTTTTTTTTGAGAACCTGTCCATGCCTGTCTGCCTATCGTCTGACAGGAAACAGTCAGCAAGTTATATTCTGCCTATTTTTAAATACTTATCGTACCCATGAGAATCTGTTTTTCATCAAAGCGCCACTCATCAAACGTTGCAACAAGAGACGGCATTTGATCGTCTGTGCTGCGAATGCGATTTCGTGTTGGGCACGGGCAATCGCCATGCCCATGACTGGATTCTTTCCTGAAGTTTTTCCTGACAAATTATCCTTGCCCAAATATTTGTCCTCTGCATGCGAGTTGTCGTCAATGCTACATTGCTCGCAGTGGCAGAGAGAAAGTGAGTGAAGCAAAACTATCGACAAAATACAGGTTTGTTTCGGAATGTAAAGCATCTTCCTATCCATGGGCGCAGCCATTTTTATAGACTGGCTAGTCTGTACTAGCATGAGCCCAACATATAGTTGTAGCACGTAGGGGGGGCCGGGGGGTGCGTGTTTTGAGAGTTTCCTATATTTGCTTGGATACAATTTTTTTAATCTCAGTGTCCCGTCCCTGAGGGGGGCTTTGCAGAGTAGATAATAGATTCTACAGCACAGAGACGATGTCCATTTCGTTGCATCCCGTTTACGTTTATTATATTGCCATGGAGGAAGGCCCCTCCTTAGGCCCCCATGGCTCACTTTAAACTTGCGCGAGTTTTCCTCAGTCACGTAATTAGCTTTAAGCATGGCTTTAAGTAAACAGATGATTGTTACTTGATAGCTGACAGTAACAAACGCTTGCGATTTTGGTAAGGAAATTTTGATCAATTAAATTCGTCTGCGATACTTCAGAGGCGCGCAGTTTCGACTAATAGCATGCGTTAAATTAAATAATGACAGAGGTCAACTCAAAATATCGTTGAAGTGGAACGTCGCCGCGGGGACCTTTGCCAGTGCAGCAAGGGGGGAGAATACGCAAAAGGCCTTGACTTTACATTAATAATAGGCTTGCTTGCTGATTCATAATGCTGAAGGTGGCAGTCGCGTAACTCATGTACGCTCCAAGGGTCCGAGTACATGCAAATTAACATTGGCTGATCTATGGCACGAAGCCCGGGAACAGACTACAAACAGTACAAATCATTCACGAAGGACGGTCTGAAATCTGGTCTCCAATCGAAGTAATCGTTCCATGACTAGCGCATTTGTGCTGCCCGAATTATGAAAAGTGAATTTGAGTGTATCTCGTATCGCAAGTTCTGGCACTGGACATCAGTACCGGCGCCTAAGTGGGCATGAGATATCACAGGCCTCCCTACACATAGTACAGAGTTCACCGGGGTGCCGGTCTAATTGAGTTACACGACTACATGTAGTGTCTCATCATTTCAGGGTGCAGTCTGCACAGAACGAGGTAGGTTTCTTCTTCAATGTCACAATCATGACTTGAAGTTTGGCAAACCATGGAGCTATCCTGAAATCCCTGTCACATAGGCCTACTTTACTTGCAATCTGCCAGAAAACAGGGTCAACAGCTGGGCCGTGACGCAAAGGCCTTCTGTTCGACTCAGGGCATGCATTCAGTTACTGAGTGACGCGCGTTTAAGAATTTGAATAATCACTGAGCAAGGACAATAATTCCTTTTTTGCAGCCTGAAAACTCTCTCTGCTAGTTTTGTGAAAGTGCTTTGTCAAAGATGCTGGCAGTTGGTAGGCCTATACATGTACATCAAGTGCCAATACATGATTTCCCGTATAGGCCAAAAAATTCGAAAGAACCAATTTATGCTGCGATCTCCTCAAGGGCTTATTTGCTTTTATCAGAATTGCTGGTATCCACACTCTTCATAAAAACTGAACGTATAAGGTGACAGACGCGCAGCATACTGCATAAAAAAAATTAAGGTTTGCTTTGGGCCTAAGGTACAAAAAGTACAAATAAGATCCTTGTAGGTATAAGCAAAATTTGAAATAGAAAATCCAAAATGGCATATGCAAATATAAAGTGAAGTACAGGCGCCAAGCTGGCGATAATAGTCCAGTATGTAATAATTACAGTATGTACCGCCCAGGTTTTATTACAAATATGTTGAAATAAGCATTCCACACAGTTTACAAACATTACAGCATAACATTATGTACAATTAGACATAACATTAAAATACAGTATACATGTACATTGATATTGGAATATGCTGAGCCTTAAAATAGCCATTAAAACTCGAACACTTTGAATGTCTGCACACTACTGGCACACCGTCACGTTTGACATTGTACGGCACACTATTCCACAATGTAGGATCAGCAAAGACACGATCCCCGGTTGTTACGCCGCTTACGAACTGAGGGATAGGAAAGGAGGACACTGGCCATTATCTGAGCCACGCAGACTGTAACGAGAATGTGGTCGAACATACCGTGGATTAACTTGGATATTCCGGACTTACTCCATGTAAAAGTTTTATATGTCAACAATGATATTTCAAACTTGATCCTAACTGGGAGCCAGTGCAAATCAATTAATACAGGAGTAACGTCACGTGGCTGAACTAAGGGGTCTTCAGACTCACCAACCTGGCTAAGGCAGTTTGAACAGATTGAAGTTTACTTATCATGGGTGTCTGGTAAACAGTAACATAAACTATTGCAATAGTCTAGCAAGCTGAAGTAATAAATGCCTGCACTATAGCATCTCCGTGCTTCTTCGGGACAGAAACTTTCTAGTTAATTAACTTAAAATTGTGCAAATGAAGTTTTACAAGTTTATAGCAATGTGGGTGTTCATCGACAGATTATCGTCAACAATACTCCCAAGTTACGAACCAAATATGCAGTATAGGTAAAACCACCGAATCTCCAACTCAGACACTATTAATAGTCACCTTAGCAAATTGCTGTCGGGAACCATTGCATTCAGATTTGCCATCATTTATACACGGCCCATTAGCAATCATCCATTGTCGTAAATCACTTATTCAAGACTCCATACTGGACATTGTCAAATTCTGGCTGTCGTCAGAATCAGGGGAAAAAGATAAAGGAAGTTGTGTGTCATCAGCAAAGCACTGAACTTGTGGATGGTGCCACTCAACAATACCGAACAACTGACTTGTGTACAATTATAAAAAGTAATGGACCCAGAAAAAGATCCTTGCGGCACACACCTTCCCAGATGAAACTTTTCAGAAAGTGTATTTAACCAAAACGTGTGATCTATTTGTCAAATAAAAATTAAACACGTGGGCCGCCCAACCTAATTTTGGTATTATGAAGTCTATCCAGCAAAATCCTGGTCAAATGCTGCACTTAAATTGAGTGAAACCAACAAAGAAACATATTTACGGTTAATTGCCATTAATAATCTTTTTCAAACTTGAAGTAGGCCTAAGCAAATGAACCTTGCCCGCAAACCGTTGATATACGACCCATACCTCCAAAGTATAATTATGATGATGACCTTCGATCAAGATCAGTTGCACACGACAGGATATGCCCTCAATTATTGCATCCGCAAAGTACTCATCAACCTCGCGGGTGATCCAGTATATTCTCAGAAATGTTGACTGAGGTGATTCATTAGTAATGTACCGGAATCACCATATTTCAAGTTTTCTGGGGAGTATGTAGCTCGATAGTGGCAATTTCAGGCAGAAATGGCTTGTCAAACAATAATCATCTCGATTTTCTCTTGAAGTATCCACTTTTACTCCTGGGTATAGAAAGACACATGGAGTATAAGGTATAATAACTTGCCCTAGGTCACAGGCATGCCAATCGCGGGATTTGACCCCGATTTTACGATTAGGAGTTTTATTTCCAAGCCAAGTGGCCACGTCCAGTCAAGCAAGTTATCTTGAAGAATTATCTTCAGGTTCTTGTCATCACTGAGTGGCACGAGCGGATGAATTGCCCAAGTTTGTGTCTTACTTGTAATAGTTATATAAAGGTACCGGTATACGCCCGCTGAAATGAAGAACATGAAGCTAAAAGGAACAAAAAAATAGAAAATGCATCTTTGCATCTCTTTGTTTTCGAATGTCAACCCATATTTTGATGCTTTTTTGGTTTTTATGGTAATGTATTTGCATATTCATGAGCAGAACTATGACGCCATCCAAGGCACTGAATCTCAATGTTGCACTGATTTGTGCACAGAAAATCTTATTGTTAACCACTGCTATTGTTAACCACTGCTATGGAAGGTTACATTTTCTTTGGCAATTTTTCCTGTGTATGGATATGGCAATAATCCAGCAAAAATCCTTTTCACAGTAATGTTCCCAGATAGCAAATTTGGGGTTCACAATGCGAACATGAAAACAAATGCAACCTGAACCACATCTTCCTGGATTTACATCTAAGCAAAAGCGCCCTCACTTGTCCAGAAATGTCCAGAATTTTTAATGTTTGAAAATGTGCACCGTTCAGTTCAGTACGTAGCTCAAAAAAGATGTCAAACAGTCTTCATACATGTACATGGGTGAAGAGTACAGAGATACACAAACAGTGATTCTAAGAAAAAAATTTCCTGAATCCTTTAAAACTGATATTAACATTATGTTGCCTTTTGCGTGATATTTAATATTTGTATTACCCCTTGAATAATCAGTAGAGCTTTTACCTATTGGCACGTAGTGTACTCTATGATTGGCGGTTACTGATGAGTCATTTGGTGAACACAGGCACCAGACACTGTAGATTTCCTTAATTCTTATTTTATGTGGACACCTTTGTAGTTTTTGTGACGGTGTGAACTTTAAACCACACGGATGTGGACTGCGTCTGTTCCTTTTCCGCGCCGAAATGAGGGTCAGGAAATTTAAGTTAGTACCCTGCGTGTACAGGACACTAATTCAGCCCTGTTCCTGCTCGGTTATTTTTTTTCCCAGAAAAAATATAGCGACCCGGATAAGGATAGAATAATTTTTGGTTGATTCGAAGGTGTTTGCGGTAGCTGATGTTATCTCTTTGGAACATTTATTTGTACAGTCGATATAGGCCTACATGTACATGTACAGCTAAAATGTTGTTTGGGATTTCGCCTACGGGTAGAAAGTTACTTCATCATCACTGTAGAGGAGCTATACATGTGGGCCAGATTGAGTATATAGCTTTGCGTCAGACAGTGAATTCTTCAACTTAGAAAGCAGCTGCAGTGTATATTTTTGGAAAGGGATTCTTCAAGCTTTCTACTTTCATGAGTTTTTCTTTTGATTATGATCACCGTCGTTTTTTTTGCACGGTAAAGCCGGTTCCGTATTTCAGCATTCCTTCATACAGGGCCCATTTAGAGGCTCGTAAAAACAACCTGCGTTGTGGATGTTGTATTGGAATACAGCAATCGTTTTCTCATATTTTGTAAATCGTTTTCTAGAATTAAACGCGTACTGGCACTGTAAGTGAAAACAGTTGTAAACCTCCACCATGGTATGGAAACTAGCGGTCACCGTACTTCTTTTGGGGCTGGGTATCGCCTACATGAGCGGTCTCTTCAGATCGCCGCCTGATCCACCAGAGGTTGGTGACGGATGGTGGGGACGAGGTGACAAGCCTAAGAAGGAAGAAGACACGTCTGTTAAGAGATTCAACATTCGTTTCCCAGACGCGGATCTAGCTGATCTAAAAGGTGCGATTTCAGTAGGTGCATGCTTATTGCAGTTTGGTGCACAGTTTGGTAGGTGCTATGCTTCGGATCACAAGGGAAAGAGGAGGTGTGGTTAAGGGACACGAGGCTACTTGAACCTTGTTTATGTGACTGACGCCATCTTATGTAGTTTGTTGTGAGGGTTTTTCTTCTTCTGTAATATTTGTGTTAAATTTTCATTTCTCCTTTCCACAGAGCGCCTCAGGAGAACTCGATGGTTTGAGAGTGTCGAAGGTACCAAGTTTCATTTTGGTATCAAGCCCGAGTACATGAAGAAAATAGTGGACTACTGGCTAAACAAATACGAGTGAGTCACACGATTGGAAAGTTGGGGATTAGACGGCAATCCGCCCTGTAGATGTTTCAAATTCATTTTGTGTTCTACAGCCGAAGTAATCGCAGCACGCATATACGTTTCAACACGTGATGTAGGCCTAACTCTCCTTCA
>NW_019091398.1:585893-596864 GCF_001949145.1 Acanthaster planci
TCGGATTCGACAGCTACTACGTCCAGGGTGGTGACTGGGGCGCCAAGGTGACAGACCAAATGGCAGGCATGTTCCCAAAGTGGGTACAATTTATTTTGCAAAGCCTTCTGCGTTGCTTAGCTGTATGGCATTGCCTAAGACCGCCTCGATCCAAATTCGATAACCGATCAGATTATTGAAAAGAGTAAAAGATGCTTGACAAAGTTCCCGTGCGACCGTTTGAGGTTAGTATAGTTTGAGGGACTGGGTAAAACATATGAAGAATTAACTGGACATTAATTAACGGGCAATTGGCATTTGAACAAATACCACGATCTTTCGAACGGAAGATTTAAATTAGGGTCCTGTTGTTGCTTGTAACTTTGCAGTCACGTCCGCGGCATCCATGTGAACATGATACTCGTCCAGCCGCCTGTGAGTCAAATTATCTTGGGCAGCCTGTTCCCGTCCCTGGTGCTGGAGAACAAAGGCTACGCCAGGTCGCTGCCGAGCTGGGAGTCGCTGAAATTTTGGCTGATGGAGACAGGGTACTTGCATATACAAGCCACTAAGCCGGACACAGTCGGTAAGGATGCTCCAAGTTTATCAAACTCTTGTGTCTGTTTAACCCTATACTTGATATTTATAACCCCATGACGAGCATAGCCCACCGACTGCCACTTTCCACCCGATACAACCTCGTGTCAAATTCTTTACCTTCAAAGTGGCCACAGTTTTCTTCAGCTTACTTTAAAATCCCTTCAAAGCCCTTGTAACCTTTACCTCTTGACCACAGGTCACGCTCTGACCGACTCTCCAGTCGGACTGGCCGCCTACATCATCGAAAAATTCTCGTCCTGGACAAATTACGACTGGCTTGACTTGGATGACGGCGGGCTCGATGCTTATTGGTCCAAAGACGACCTGTTAACCAATGTCATGATTTATTGGGTATCTGAGTGCATTACGTCTTCTATGCGCTTGTACAAAGAGAACTTGCCAGTTTCCAGATCGTTGAGCAAGTAAGTTCTAATTTTCTTTGATTGGATAAAAGCTAAAAACGTCAATTTGTCATGAATATTAATAAGGTAAATTGTTATAGCCCACAAAAAGAACACTTTTGAGGGTCAATGAATCCATTTAAATTGTCAGAAGAGCAAAAACTTATTGACATGTACACGACATTATTAAGGGAATGTTATTGAATTTGTGTGGTTACAAGATCTGCCGCCACACGACTCAAAGCAACCGGTATAGCTTTTAGGGAGATAGCATTGATCTTTTTTATTAACGGATTGGCTTTTGACGTTATTTGCAGTTTCTTAAACACTGTGCCCGCCGGTTTGGCGGATCTGCCAAACGACTTGTCGCGAGCGCAGAAGAACTGGGCGACCCAGCACTACACAGACATTGTCTCCTACACAACTTACTCAACGGGCGGCCACTTCGCTGCCTTCGAGGTGCCAGACCAACTCGCCAAGGACTTGCGACAATTCGTGCAAAAGGTGGAACAGCGTCTGCTCAATAATTTAACATAATCTGTGATATGGATGATAGGCAAAGTCTTTGTCATGGGCATACTAGGAAAGCGGGATCATATCCAGTATGTGCTACCATCTTCCACATCTACCATCTTCCTCTACTTAAAAAACCGTTGTAATGGATGACCAGTTGTGGGTTTTTGTTCTTTCTTCCATATTCCTTTCTCTGGCTCTTCCCACTTTACTTCCTCTACTGTTAATTTGACTTGAGTGGAGACTATCCACTCTTTGACTTGAAGCAAGACTACACTTTCTTAGTTAAGAAAAGGGAACAGTAGACTTAAATTTTTATGAACCATTATGTTTATTGTGATAAGGAATATTTCTTAATAAAGCAATTGTAGTCATAGTGTTGCTCAGATTGTATTTGGTTAATTTTTGTACTTTGCACGACTACATGTTACCCTTTAAAAGCTCTCAGCCCATGCGGTTGCTAGGCATACAAGGCAATGCCTGCCATATCTTTACGAGTAAATGTGCTGTTTTCCTTTGCCCACTTTTCAGGACAATTTTACTGAATAATCAGATGATCATCTCTCATGTGCCCTTTATTGTGTCAGGCTATAGATTATTAAGGTGGAAGCCGTTGTGGAAGAGATCTTTCATGAGAAATTTAGGGAGCACTGCAAGGAAACGCACAAGGTATGCAGCCCATGTTTACACTGATGGCACACACAGTGTGGTCATGTGCAGTGTGTGTGCATGATGAGCAGTACAAGTTCTTTGGTGTATTGTTTGTGTTCTAGAACTAGTGATCTAGTATGATTAGTGGATGATTTTCAAAATTAAATAAATCCTGGATTATTTGGGTAATTTATTTTCTGCAAGTTAAACGGGTTTAATTACACAACTGTATACCCTGTAATCAGCGTCATAATTTTGTGAGGGTTACATGGATCGATGGCTTTATCGTGCATTTCAGGGGCGGAATGGGTGTTTGTAGTCTGTGAAAGTGTGTGTGTTGGTCAGTCAGTGCGCAAGGCTGGCCAGTGTGTTCGTAGTTCCATCTTTGGGTGCTTGATGCAGCCATCCCTGCTTGTGTTTCTTAGGGTTCTCATCCCTTGTTTAATGGTGTAATATTTAATTAAGCATCTGCTTTAGACATGTGTGCGTATTATTTTTTGTAAGTCATATTTGTTCACAAATTCAAAATGTAGAAATGGAACTTAAGAGTGCCTACCATATCTTTACAGGTGGCCTCCGGGCCCAAACTTGAATAAATATAAGGAGCCAGAGAGAGGATAAGTGACCCCCCTGTCCTTTCCTGGGCTCATACATGTACGTTTACATGCGATATAACTAGGACCTGCGTGCCATCATAGTCACCCCCCGTCCCGAGGCAACGCCCCCGGAAGAGAGTCCCGGGGCAACAGCCCCCATGAAATGAAAATTTTGTAATAAATTTCACTAAACCCGTGAAATCGGAACTCAGGTTTCAATTAACCTGATTTCAAATTTTTGTTTAGCCAACTTTAACCCATATTTTAGAGCTTTATCGGTTTTTATGCTAATGCATATTTACATATTCTGGAGTAGAACTATATCATTCAAGGCACTAAATTTCAATATTGCACCGGTCTGTGCACTAGAAATTTCTAGATTTTTTTGAACACTATAATGGTATAGATTTCATTGTCTTTGGCAATTTATTGCTTTGTATGTACATGGCAATAAGCCAGGTAGCATCCTTTTCACAGAAATGTTTTTCAGTTTGCAAATTTGGAGTTCATAATTTGAGTATGAAAATAAACAGTCTCAATTATAGAGTTTGATTTCAGTGAGAATCAACCAGTTGAACAAAGAATGATTCTGTTTCAGAATTGTTAAAACATAAAGCATTACGTATAGGGGCCTACTTTGTACGCGAGATATTGTTTAATGTAAAGTACGACTCTCCCGCCTCTTTTCCCCCGCCTCTACACAAACCCTAGCTTCTACAGTATAATTAGGAATTTGGATTAAAGGATCCTGTATGTCCTCCAACCAAGTTTCTGAAACCCCAATGAAAGAAAAGCTCGTTTGCAATAGCTGTACATAATTAACAATATTTGTTATATTTTTGTGCAGACTGCGAGCATTAATATGCAGAATTTTAGTATTGGTGTTCAAATGAAAATTATTCAGGAACTCATCTTGGTCAAAATATCGACAGTGAATTCTGGTACTTGGAGATTTAATTTGAATGTACATTGTAATCCATAACGCATTCATGAATTACGTGACTCATACAAATCCTTACACAGAAAAAACAAAATGAGTAACACAAATTTAGAATAGGAATAAACCTCTACGATGTACACTCTTACACCAGAATGCATAAGACAAAAACAACAAATACACATTACGTAAACAACATACATGCATTAGGCAAACCAATGAAGCTTGTGACAGATCATGCAACTCCACCAACGATATGATTTGAACCGGCCATTACGGACCTTGTAACGGATCATCGCTGCTACCGACCACGGTATCGTCACACGAAGTGGACCCGTTCATCCTTCTGGATACGTCGTAAATGATTTTCTCGCAGCTCCTTACGCTCACTTTACTTTGGGTGTTACGTGCTCTGTGATGAAAACATTGTGACCCGTGTACTTCTTGTTCTTGAGGTGTTTAGAGGCGTTCTTGAGGATGAACTGTTGATTTGCATACCGAAGAAGTCGACACTAGGTGTATAGGTCTTGGACGGGAACTAGTAGAGAATTATGATAAGTGACCCTCACCATGGAGGTAGAATCACATGCCCTCACGTATAGTCAACTGCACCAAGAACGTATGATAAGTAATCCCCAACCAGAGCAACCCTACCACACACTTCACGATACTCTTACGCACAGAATAACGTGGGCCAATTAAGAAAGTGATTTGGACCCTGCAGAAACTACGCCCGGTAAAACCTCAACGGTAGAGCAAGCTCGCAGACCGTCAAGGCTGCAATCAACTGCGCGGCAGCTACGCTAACAGGCAAGTCCCAGCTTCACCACTTGTTCACCTGGGAGCCCCACTCCAACACTTCTTAAATAATCCTGACTGTCTCCAATCAATTCATCCCAAATCTCAAGTGAGGTCTTAATAACCGGCAGTTCGAAATAACAGAGCTACGCTATAGTAGGCTACTACACTGGCCAACCGTAAGGGAGCTCTCCAGACCTCCTTCTATCGTCTATCGTCTGTCTACGAGTAGCTCGTGAGGTCTCAACGGTTCGCTAGTACCTGCAACCGACGCAACCAGAGCCCAGACCTAAGACAGAGGGCGCCCTTGATTGATTGCCGAGTGCGTGCATGATGTATGACCTAGACATGCACAAATCATCATTAGACTAGATATTGATGACGCGTTGTTAATCCTCATGGACTTGCCTTATCATGCGGGTAGTCGGTTGCAGGGGTCCGAGTAACAGACTGAACTTTGGCACGACGCATTGGAGCAGACTACAATCAGTACAAATCAAATCACGAAGGACGGTCTGAAATCTGATCTCCAATCGAGGTAACCGTTCCATGACTACTTTCTACGTATATGCCCGACTTATAAAAAGTTACTTTTCTCTAATCGTATTCGAGCTCCAACACTGAAAATCTGCCAAAGGACACAAAACAAATGGGCATACACCACCAAGAATGTAGCCTACATGTTACGGGTAGCGTTAGTTAGGGAAAGTGTGAATTAGTCAAACTCATGTGTAGCACTGGCCAGTACTGGCAGGCTGCCATCTTGGAACCCTCTTTTATTACATGTAGTTCATGTCATAGACAAGACCAACCTCGTTCCCATGGGTATGATCTTGCCCTGCCTTGTTAGTTCCCACCATACTGTATGCCTTGCGCGATCTAACCCCTGCCATTGTATAATTTAAATACCTCACGGCGAGCGGGTCTCTAGCTCTGGAGGCTGCCCGAGTGTAATGACGTCACGGATGGACTGTTCGTCCATGGACGTACATGACGGAACGTGGCGGGGACTTGACCTTTTTCCCAGAATGCCTTGGCGAGTACACTGCAGCGTTCGATTACCCTCATTTCGAGGTTTCCCTTGCGTGTAACATTGGTGTGTTCAGGGAAGTTAATCGAACGCACCCTATATGGGATATTTAAATTAGGATTTTATTCAGTGTGTTCACACGCAACGCAGATTTACGCGTGCGTGACGTGCAAGAGAATATGTGGGCGCGAGCGTGCAGCATTTGAAATACGCCCGCAAGTAACTTTACGTTTATTTATTTCATCCTGAATAGCCAGTGAGCGTCATTTTTGTATTCTACGCGACAAGGGGCTAGTGAAGAAACGCGCACGTAGCCCATGAAGTCGATGTTGAGACACGATATCTCTCCTTTTTGGAACAGACATTAACTGGTTAAATAACACATTTACGCTATACACACTTCTGAGTCTCGAGTGTTCAATATAACAAGAGTCTAGAAATTGTTCAGTGTCTGAAATAAGCTCCTAGAGTCCAATGTTGGTTCATGCAGATTTCTAGAGTTCTTGTTAATAATTAGGAATGAGTGCGTAATTCTGAAATTAATGTGAGACTTTTTGAGATTGATTGATGTCAGCTGATTATGAGTGATTCAGTGAAGACAGTTACAATTCTGAGTTCTAAAACATGACGTAACCCTTCTGCCATACTGGTGCGTGGTTTCCTCATCCGCTGAGAGTTTCTCACTCTCTTTTGCTGAGTATTTGGTTGCTTTGGATCTTCCAGTTGGATATCGAAGTCCAGATCAGCTAGTGGTTGCGGTATCCGGACAATATGGCCCCCAGTCTGACGATACTAAGCGCCAATCACTTTTACTTTCACTTCTCCCTTAGATTTGGATGCAGTATCTGCTTGTTTCAGCTCTGTTTGGTTCATCAGCTCCCGAAGGAGATTCTTGGGCAACATTGGTAGGTGAGTCGAGTCCGTAACTCAGATATTAACACCTTTACCACAAGCATGGCAACGTGTTGCTTGCGATCTTGCAGAACCTAGACGGAAAGTGTACTTGGGGATCGTTGATTACTACTCAAGGTAAATAGAGATCCATCATCTTGTGAAGCCAACATTTTTGGCAGCCATCAACTTCATGAAAACTACCTTTGCAAGATATAAAATGTACGAAATTGTGTCAGATTGCCCATAGTTCCAGGGAGAGTTTTGTACAAGAGTTTGGTTTCAACCACATAACCACCAGTCCACACTATTTTCAGGCAAACGGGCGGGCCGAAAAAGGTGTTCATGTTGCCAAGAGTATCGTGCGTCAGCCAGATCCCATTCGAGCTCTAATGACCAACGCAGCACTTCCGAGTCTTGGTGTCAGTGCAGTAAGTCTGATGATGGCCTTCTGCGGTGGCTGTTTTTCTCAGCAGAATTCACACGGGTGAATGTGCTGAGCAATGTCAGCATAGGCGGAGATCTCTTGTCACTTTTTTTTTTGGGGGGGGGAGTTCTGAAAGCTCAGCACGGCCTCCATCCAAGGTGAGATATCGACGCTGGCAAGTGCAGAGTCGGTGGTTCAGGCTAAGAGTGCGCATAGTCAGTGACTTGAAACGTGGGGGAATGATAACATGTATATTGGTACCCCCCCGTCAGAAAGTTGGGGATATATTCCCACATCCCCCTGGATCTCCGCTTATGAATTTCCATACCAATTTCAGGCCACGTATCCCTTGGACTGTACGGAGTCAGGTCTTGGTGACTCCATTGTGACCTTCATCATGGAGTTCCTGCAGCATTTCTGCCTGCATATTCTCCGGGATGATGATGCCGTTGATGTTTCATTTAATGCCAGGCTGCACATCTTTGGCATACTTTGGCCAACTACCTGTTACATACGACAATACAAGTGATAAGACGATGTCTTCCTTTGTCTCATTGGAGATTTCTACAAATTAAGCATCTGAGGCTGCATGGCCTCTGGTCGGTCAACATGCTCACATGTGCTGCAACTTTGGCTACAAGATCATAATACTGCAATCAGTTGTCTGATCTGCATGCAGTGGAGCTCTATGCAGGGTATCTGCAATGGCTAGGATCTTGCCTGGTGAGTACACAGCAGTGCAGTGGAATCACATGAGGCGCATCAACAAGTGCTGACATCTGTGGTGCATTAAAAAGGTCCTCGGAATTGATCAAAGACACCAGTAGTTTGTTATCGGTTTGTAGTGTCACATGAGCCCTCTGCAGTAGACATAGAACCTCTCGTATACCATACACCTTCTACCAACTCTTGGGCACAGTTCCTCTTAGCAGGGTACTGGATCAATAAGCCACTGGCACCCCAGTCTCATCTTCTTGCTGCTGAAGCAAAAATCCTAAAAGTCCATAGGTACTGGCATCTGATTGATTGTGGCTGCCACTGACACTGCATTTGACTATGTCCATTAGCCTCTTTACCGTGACGTCATCCTTTGATGTCGGTTGGGACATCTGGACAAGTGCTGCGCTTTTCGCAGGATCAGCGCGTATAACTTTAGACTAAGAAAGATAATTCTTTCTTGAGGAATCATTGTTTTCTCCTTATTCAGTAGTAGGCCAGCTTTCTGTAGGATTTGGATGATACGGTGCACTCGTTGATCGTGCTCTGCTTTTGTTCGGTCGGTAATGAGATCAGAGAATGTCATCCATATAGACAACAACTTCGCCCAGATTCATTAGTAGGTCCTTCTGATACAGCCCAGGCGCTGATGTGATACCGATCGAAGGGGAGGTGTGCAAAGCAGAAATGACCAAATGAAATTATGAATGTTGTCAATTTCTGACTGGCAATGGCCAGGGTATCTGCCAAAAAAGTGCTTTACATCGAGTAAGGAGAACACTCGTGCACTTGTGATCTTTCCCAGAACCTCTTCCAGGCTGGGGATAGTGAAATGTTCTCCCTGCACAGCTTTGTTCAGTGTTTCAGATCCACACAGAGTCGAATCTGGTTGTTCTTCTTTGGTTCTTTGGGATTATTGCATTTAAGCCCTCGACTCTGTTGGCTCATTGATACACTTCAGAGTGCCTTTTACTTTCCATTCTTACCGACTCTTGATGAACTTCAATGTGTGGCAAGGGAATTCTGCAAGGAGCGGTCACGCAGTACGGCATATCTGACTCAGTTAGCTTTATGTCAACTGATGGGCCTTGGAGACAACCTAGGCCTTCGAACATTTCTCATTCATCGTGGTGTACACCCGCTGTATCAAACCAAGTGCTTTACATGCTGTCTAGCTAGCCAGTTATAGGCTTGTTACCGGCAAGAATCTGGAACACCGACGAATACTGACGATTTTTCACTTCACAGAACAGATTTTTTGCCCCAGGGTTATGGCCTTGCCACCAAAGTAGCCATGCAAACGAAAGGTTGTTGCCTGCAGTGTCATGAGCTTCAGTGATTCATTCACATCAGCAGGTAGGATGTTGTCTTCTGAGCCTGTATTTAACTGCATTGTCTGGTCCTGCACCTTGATTTCTTGTGTCCACGCGCCACCATTCTGTATGTCATTGCCAGGATTTGTGTACCGATCGAACGAAGAAACCATTTTTTCTATTTTCCGCATATCTGGTCCTTCTGACCTGTGTGCAACTTCTTCAGTTCAGCTCGACACACTATACCGACCAAGTTCCTGGCACTAGTTACACTTCTAGCCACTAGCTGAGCAGGACTGGTTGCTGGAATCTCCGCCGCATCTACTGCGTCTCTTCCTTTTTGAGGTTTGGGGCGGGGCTGTAGGGTGGCTTTTTGTACGGTTGCTTGGAATTTATGTACAGTGCATGAACTGATGCCAAGTCAACAGAAGGGCTGCTCTTAAATTCAAGCAGGTCCTTGAAGGCTGTCTCGGGTTTTTGGCAAGTCCAATGCAGCTTTTGAAGGTAAGTCCATCTTTAGTGTGGTGCTTCGTCACAATCATGCTTCATCAGGAAACTGGCCAAACGTACATGTACTGGCCAGGTTCTGTAGTGTCATGACATACTGTGCAATGATGGCTGTTGACCCTTTCTACAGAAGTGGAATCGTTCTGACACAACTAAACGTTTTATTCCGTAGTGGTATCGATCAACAGTTCATACAGTTCTGTGTGGGTCTCCTCAGTAACTTGTGTAGCCTCCGCATGACTGTAGAGGGGCCTACAGCACTCAGCAGAACTGGAGCCTATTTTATCCTCGGCAATGACAATTTCCTAAAATTACTACTGAGTTGAGTTGCTAAGTATAGTTAAGGATACCTTCCCCTTCACCATTATAACTGTCGAGGCTACCGATCAGCGGTGCGTGGGCGTGCGCCGCCTGTTGCGAAGTTTGTGCCATTGTGTTGAACCGCCAGTCGTGCAGTGAATTTTACCAACGTTTCAGACGGTACAAGGCCGGTTCATTCTTCGCGCGAAAGCAAAAGTGAACGCGATTTTTTGGAAGGCAGATCCTATCTTCGCAATGCGAATTTATAAAAGGTCAACGCATTTCAACTCGGTGAAATATCGCTTCAAATTTGTTGTAACGCCAAATTCGCTTTGCTCTTGCATTCGCCTGAAGTTTGAAGTGGCCTTTACGCTATCCGAGATACACATCGTGGCAGCGCTGGGTTTCTAATATACCGGCAGAAATATTTTTGGCATAGTATTTTACCGTCGTTCGCATCGTTTGACGCTTAAAGGCCGCTCTCACAAATTTGCGTTCGTTTTCGCTTTCGCCTAAAAGGGTACCTGCAATCAATTTTTGTGATTACAAACCTCTAAAATGCACCTTTATGCCTTGGTTAACCTTATTCTCAACTTTTGTTTCATTATTTCAAAGGGTATTTTAATGCCTTTTTTGGTTGTAATGCCAATGAGTATTTCCATTTTAATGAGCAAAACTGTGATGTCATCCTCAGTAAGGAGCCTCAGTGTTACATTAGTTTGTTCACGAAAACTCCTGAGTCATCTTGATTTGCTATCGCAGTATTACTTACTCCTGTAGGCCTAGAGAAAGACGTCTGGTGTAGGGTATGTGACTTTGCCAAGATCACAGGCATGCCAATCTCTACATTAATTCGTAGCCCGAACATACGATTTGGAGTTTTATCTCCAAACCAGTTGACCACATTAACCGTCTCGCCAGCATTATCTTGAAAATTTTCTGCAGGTCTGGAGTCTGTCACCTAGTGGTGCCAGCAGGTGATATTTCAGCGTTCCACAGTTGTATCTTTGATGAAGAGCGAACTGGTAGCAGGTCCTTTTTGAAAGTCTGAGTGTCCGCTGCCAATAGGCCATTTGCAACTAATCAGTCAAATTCACGTGAACATAAACAGAATTCTCTAAGCTAAGCTAAAGACACTGTTGCTATATCCTGGGCATGAAATGGGACAGAGGGGTACCTCCGAACAAGTCCAATCCCTATACACACTCGTTGTTTTGTTTTAATGGCGCTTTCAACCACTCAGGCTATTTGCACCAATAACTGTACGTTTGATTATTCAAACGCTTTATTAATCAGCATCACATTACGGAG